>VUQH01038051.1:0-29456 GCA_015106775.1 Etroplus canarensis | reverse complement strand
TCATACATAAGAAGTCAAAAATGCTGGAAAAACAGCCAAATTTCTACCCATACTTTGAGGACCTGTAATTCTGAAAATTCATCATATGAAGGTAAACTTTTGCCTCACTTCCTTAAGCGTAATAAACCCCAGCTGACTCTGAGGAGTGATGGGATAGGCACTGCCTGAGGTTTCATGAAATGACTCATGTTTGCTTGAGTGTGTGAGAGTTTAATTTCGGACATTAGCGTCTCAATCTGTTGGCATAGGATTCAGGTTCACTGAGCACCTATATGTGGGTCATTTGAATTTGGAGGTGGCAGCAGTGACGGAGAGATGGATGGTTGTAGGTGCTCATGCCAGCCCATATAGGACCCTTCTCCTCGACCTTTCTCCATGCTTGAGCACTCACCAGTGAGGAATGGCTTCATGCTGGGCAGATGGGCTTACAAAGTCCTACACACAGCAGGACACAGGGAGCATAGGCCAGCACTCCCTTCTACCACCAGCACCACCTCCTCCTCCTTTAATTTAGCTATACTGTAGGACGGTGCAGGGCGTAGGAATGCCAGACTTGTTTGGAATGCAGTGTGGAATTCCTCCCTGTTCCTCAGCAGCAGTGAGCTCCCGGTTGCTCATTACACCAATCTTCTGCCTTAGTCATTTAAAGGAATCCCACAGCGGGACTTCTTTGTCAAACAAGTCACTAGATTACTGTAGTTTAGTGTACTCATTTGTCTGGGAACATGGAAAAAATGTATTTCACAGAAAGTACATAGCTGTTTTGAACCGGATTTACCTTCTAATTTCTGTTAGTAGAGTGTGCAGGGTGGAGCTTTTGGGTGTGACTATGCATGTAAACATGGTTAGTTGGCATATGCTTAAGGAAAAGGGATTGAGATACTGTCCATTTTGATGTTTTTGTGGCCATTTGATAAATAAAAATGTATTTCAAGTTTCTCTAAAACTGTAAAACATTTATCATCTCGATTTGATATTGCCAATTACCAATAATCTCGCCTCTGGGTAAAGAGAATAACCTGCACCCATTAGGGTAGCAGTCATCTTTACTGACTAATCATTTCAGCTCTACAGAAAATTTACACATTTGAAGTTTGTATTTTTGCTTCACTAATCAATTATCAAATTTGTTCAGTGAATTTGTTAATTGACTCATCAGACAGTCTGTTTTAGCTTATCTAGCCTAAGGGCTGATGAGCCACAATTCACAAATTGCTGCTTCTCCTAGAGTACTGTTCAGATTTTACTGAAACTTGCACACACTGATCACAAAATGGTTTGGCAACCAAACTGTGCTCAAGGTCATATTTGCTGTTTTACAGACACTTTTCCATTCTCATAAGAAGCATTTCTCCTAAGAGTACTAACCTGAATTATGATGGTCATAAAATGTGTGTTTGCATGTGTCCCTCTGCTATTTATACTTAAATGCTATCATTAAGTTTATTTATGTCATAATGTCTCAAACTAGGTTAGAGCCAGGAACTAGGGCTAGGGTGTATTAGGTTGTGGCAGCCGATAATGGGGGAATAACCTGGTTCATCAATATGATCAGCACAACATTTTACAAGTGGAAAACTTGAAGGTCAGTTTGCAGCGTTCCACTGTCACTATTAATATGGTGCTGGCAGATTTTGGATCATTCTCTACTTTTAGATGGTAGAAATACTACTTATAGTGCTGTGATAGCTGGAAGTATTGTTTTTGTTGCATATCACTTATATCCTGTTAAAAGGTGCTGATCATTATCTTACTGGTCATGATCATGGAAGGGAGTGGTCCTGTTGGTTGACTCAGACATTAGGAGGGTGTGGTTGGAGTCTTCCTGTCACCCTGACATCAGTAATATGTTCAGTGCTATGACATGCAGATGTGCCCACATATTTTTATTCTTCTTGTGGTCGTAATTGCTACTGACCTTGGGGTCATTATATTTCTAAACTCCAACACTTTGATTTGGTGGGGAACCAGATTAATTTGTCCTGGATATGACTGTTTGTGAGCCCTCTGGACTTCTCAGTGGATTTTAAATCTCATTAGTTTGTGTAGTGCAGCCAACCAATGACAAGAAAACCTCACTTTTTTCTGTAGTTCACACATTACGGTAACCTGTGAATTGTGACGGATCTCAAGCCAGATGAGCTACTACGCTATTCATGTTCTGGTTTTGTAGCTGCACTGTTCATTTTAAAGCCTGTAAGACCACAGTTTTTATTAGTCTTTCACTGCCCTGCTATTCATATATTTTTATCACTGTGTTCTCCCAGTTTCCTGTATCAGCTGCAGCCATTAGCTGAGCTTGTATCTGTGTTAATGAGGAAGTTGTTTGAGGCACTGGAGACTTGGCTAAACTTTAACTACAGTGTAGACACACAGTATTTAATGAACACCCACAGCTCAGGTCCAGTTACACGTGATGCAGTTAAACTCTTTTCCTGGCATGAAAGCAGTGCTTGGATCATTTACAGTCACAGTGTGGCAACTATAGTGTGTGTGCACGCGCATGTATGTGTGCACATACTCTCAAACTTCTGATGTTATCAGAGTTTTAGGAAGAAGTAGCACTACCATGCTGATTGTGGAGGGAAGATCAGACAGCAGGAGTGTAGTTGCCAGTCTTTTCTTACACTCTCCCCTCTCACTGGTAGCAATTAACACCAGCAGGATGGAGGAAGAGGGTGAGAAAATAGAGGGCGGAAGCGAGGGAGGAGAAGGCATCAGACTGTCTCTTGACGTCAGTGTATTATTGCTTTATTCATTCTTGATGTGTGGATTTTTTTCTTCAGACAGTTTAATACCTACTCCGCGGAAGCTGTGATACTCAGTGTTAATGTGGCTCATCTCGGGGGTATTTTCGTGCATTTTCTCCCTTTCAAGGACTGACCCTACATTGATCCCACACATTCCACTCCGTCCTTGAACTCGTACAGTAGATGTCCTTAAAAGTGTGCGTCATTTAATTCAAGGGTTGGGATTTTATCACTGCAACATAAAACTCTCAGGTTGATGAAAAACTGGGTCCATCTTTGATGAAGGCTGTAAAGGGAGTAAGAGGTATTTGTCCTTGTAGGTCACTCCCTAACCGGTTGGGAGAACCATCATCCCTTTTTCCCTTGTTTTTGCCCATTCCCCCTCATCTCTTATTCCTGATCCTGCTCCTATTGGCGCCTAAGCTCAGACTTCTGTCACCTACAGACCTATAAAAGCTCGTGTTTACCGTCTCCACACCCATTGTATTGTGTAGTAAATACCTTGTAGGCTGACCAGAGCACGTGGATCAGGCGACAGCAATCTTGGTGCTACCATGGAACTGTGAAGGACTAATGACTGCTTCCATAGGAGTAGATGTTCAGCAGTTCTTACCCAGTTCTCACCATAAAGCTTTTCCCCCAATTTAACAGGGACAGTACATTGGAGTGTTAATGGACAAAAAGCAAAATTTTTGCCAAATTACTCATTTATGTTTGTAGTTTATAGGCAGGTGACATAGATACACAGGTATATTGGGTATATATGCAATAAACTAATAATGCATTGCGCCAAGTCAAAAATGATCACTGATCTGGTGCCAAGATAGCTCACCTGGTTGTGCAGGAGTTCCATATACAGAAGGCCAGCAGGGGCCTGGGTTTAAGTCCATCCCAGACCATAATTAGCAAAAATTGCTGGTACTCTGCCTAGAAAATTAGTCAGATTTTAAAGAAACTTCCACATCCAAACTGTGCTCAAGGTAATATTTGGCACTTTTCCGTTTTCACAAGAATCACTACAAGAAAGGGATTGTGATGTTCATTAAGTTTATTTATGGCATAAAACTTTCTTAGGCTAGGTTAAGGCCATTCAAGAACTAGGGTTGTTGTCCTGAATATGACTGTGTGCAAATCTCATTTTTGTTCTCAGCAGATTTTAATTGTTATTAGTGGTTTACACATTTGCCCCTTCCACAATAGGAGTTGTTCCACATTACCTATGTGCGTTCATCTGCTGTGGTGACCCCTTAAGGAAGTACAAGGGAGCAGCTAAAGATACTTAATATTAATTTGTTCATGTACAACCAACTAGAGCTGTGATGACTCATCAAGTAATGTGAATAAATGGCAAAATATCCTCGGTGCAAATTCTTTGCTTCAGTGCTTCGTTTAATCCTCGCAACTATGTACTGCTGAGTGTTGGTCACCCGTGATTGTTACTGTCTCAAATCATGCTTACGCTACATCACATGTAGCAAGGTAGGTCTCAGTTATGCATTTTCCTTCATAAACATTCTTTTATATAGTCCAAAATACTTGAAACCACTGTCCTACCTTCATCAGTCCAATTCATGCCTGATGATAAACTCCTCCTCCGTCCAGTATTGGTGCCGACGCGAATCTTTGAGTTGACATTAAAAACTTTCCTCAAGACAGTGTAGCATTTTGTGCTCTCACCTTGTTATAACGGAATAGCTGGCCAAATAAACTTGAGACTGTCTGTCAGCCCACAGTGAGAGCTTTCTAACAAGTGTTAACATGACCAGGTAGTGCTGATTACTTTTACTGATTGATCGCTGTGTGTGTCTAGTATTCTTAGTGCACAATGTTGTCAGGGAGCTCGAGCTTATCCCAGCTGTCACTGGGCAAGAGGCAGAGTGCACCTTGGACAGGTTGGCAGTCTATAACAGGGCTAATTTAAAAAGTAATTGAGCTAACAATCTGATTATTCACGTAGCCCTAGCGTCTTCAGATAATTAATAAATGTTGATTTTAGAAGGTATTTTTGGTTTATTTCTGTTGTGAAGGGAGAGCTGCACTTTGTGATTAAATGAATTTTGCGGAGCCTCTCTGCTTTCCTGCTTTCCATAAAGGGATTGCAGTGGTGGACAATGAGCCTAAACCACAGTGGCCGCCGTCCATGAACTACCACTATCTGTTTTAGTTTGTGGCTCTCTCCCTCACTCTGCAGTAGGCTTTCTCGCTCTTGTTTTTGCTCTCTTTCTCACACCCACAATCACACTGTGCAGATGACTGCACACACAAATGTGACAGCCTGTGAGACTGTGACTCACATACAGCAGTGTTTGTTTAAAAAAAGAGGGCTCTCTCACCTCTTTTCTCCCCAGCAAAAAGTCTGACATTCTTCAGCTTTCTTTGACTGCATCAGCGAGAGTGGGGGACAGATTGGAGGAGGAGAGTGTTGTACAAATCTTTATGAGTAATGAGTTAATCACTTGATTATCAAATGAAATGTCAAACTTTTTTCTCTCTAGACTCTCAAATCTTGCTGCTTTTCTCAGTTGTCCATTGTGTATTATTGGATTTTAGACTTTTGGCCAGACAAAACGTCATCGTGGACCTTGGGGGTATTGTAACAGACATTTTTTCTCCTCTGAAGTATGTTATAGACTGTACAGTTTGTACAAAAAATAATCAGCAGGTTAGAAAATAATGAAAGTAATTATCAGTTACAGCCTTGGATCCAGTTTTGTGCATTATGTTTCTTTCCAAAGTTCTTCAATTAAAAAAACGTGTATGTAGTGTTTTATAGACAGTACCATGAACTACTTTAACAGCTTTTTTTTTGTCTGCTTGTGATAGTATACTTTGCTTTAACAGGACAAGATATCGTATTGTACTGATTGATTATAAAACATTAATACTAATTCATGCACTGTAATCTCATTCATAGTCTGTACAACACAGTAGTGTTGTAACAATTCTCCACATCCATGTTTCAGATAATACACTGTTTTACTGATTGTCAGGATCTACATGTATTTCCCCCCTCCCTCTGAGTTGTTAGGAAGGAGGAAACTATCCACAGAGGCCAAATCTGTTCAGTTTAACAGGCTGTAAATATGCTTTTAAATACTTGAAAGTTGTTCACTCACTTTTGGAGCCAACCTCAAGTGGCTGCTGGAGGAACATTCTTTTTGTCTTTGTTTTTTATCTTCAGAGGTTCTGGACAGTTAAAAAGATAGATGTAGCTACTGGGTCTGGAAAATGAAGCCATGGAGGAAATTCCTTAAACCTCCATTCTTTGTAATTGCCACCAAAGGATGATACCTGTGGCTGCAAAAAGTTTTCAAATCCAATAGAAATCTGGAGGAATGGCTGTTTATGGGGTCAGACAATCATTTGGTCATACTGAATAAACATTAAGTCCATTTTCTAAATTTTTGTCATTCTAAGTGTCAGAAAGGAGGATTATCAGTAGTGTGCTTATTGGCTCACTGCTTGTGACTGACAAGTCATTAGCCAATGAGTACACAGTTTGACAGTCAGCTCCACCCCTCACTCTTCACATCTGGTTTCTTGATGCTCTCCCATGGGCCATCAGAAACCAATGAGTGATGGCCACGGTAGCGACATTTATGTTTTATGCTATGTTCTCAACTGGAACTGAATCTTGATTTACATCCCTGCATTTGGAATGTTGTAGCTGTTTTGCCTGTTGGTCCGAATAACTGATCTTCCAAAATTAATTTCCGTGGAATGACTTTTATTCACTTTAATGAATGAACAAACTGATGTAGAAAATGTTAGAATGGGTGCATTGTCAATAATGAATCTGTGGCAGTACGGATCCAGAAATTCTGATGACTTGTTTTAAATTAATCCCAGAAAGTAACTAAATTCTTCTTCTCCCCTGCAGGGACATCATGATCACACATTTTGAACCATCCATATCATATGAGGGCCTGTACGGGGAGGTGAGGGACATGTGCTCCATGGACAATGACCAGCTCTTCACCATGAAGTGGATTGATGAGGAAGGTATGTTTACCTCACACTGCACTCGCAACTGTTTTTACTGTTTTTTGGGTGATCAGCCATCAAAGCAAGGGCTTTTTCCAAAATTTGCTTTAGTGGAAAAATTACTACGATAACATGATGGTTACAAAAGTTGAGGCCACTGGTCATATGCCAGCATATGATTTTTTTGCCACTTTAGTGTAATGTTCTGTTTAGTCTCATCAGTCCAGATGTTAGTCAGGCAGCAGTAATTGTGTCACAGGAAAGATGGAGTCATCAGATCATTCTACTCAGGATAGTTAGCCTGCCCAAACTTATTAGACTCAGATCAGCTCCCACTGATAGCCACCCACATGAAGTCACTGAAGTCATTATCTATGTGAGAAAGAAAAGGCTCTAAGTACCCTGCTCATCCTAGCTATTTCTCCTACTGCCCCAGAGCTCCACACCATGGATCATCATTGCTCTAATTAGAATGTATGTCCTGGATGTGTGTTTTAAAAATACTGAACGTTAGAGACTCAGTTTTCCTAAAGCTAACATACTTCGCTCAGTTGATCTTCCAGTTAAGGCAACTTTTATTTTAAGGTGGCTTTCTTGTAAATGCAAAAATAACTTTTTAACATTTACTCAACTTCAAGTGAAAGATAATACTTGTTACCCAAACCAGGGGGGTTAAATTCATTTTAGTTCATGGACCACATTAGCCTTGTATGATCACAAATTTCTTGGATGAGATAAAACATTGCATAATTACCTGTATGAAAGAACAACTAAAAATTACCTTTCATTTAGACTCAAAAAAGCACATTCTGAAAACAATGATCTTAAATAGCTATTTACACATTAGATAGTGAACATCATGAGAGTAATCGCAGTTTCAGTGTATTATACCAATTACACTCAAAACCTTTACATGTAGACTTAAATGGCAAGAGTATTTTACTTAACATAAGACCAGATGGGATGTACTTCAGCGCACTTCACTAAAATATTAATATCTTCTTTGCAGTTTTCACCAAAACCAGGCTGTGAGCTGTACTTGGAGCCTTCATTGGCATTTGACACCCTTGATCTTAATTGTCCCCATAGACACTATAATGGATGGTCATAGCTTTGCAATAAAAAGAGTGAAGCCAGTGTGAAAGTACCTTAAACCTGCATTCTTCACAATTGCCAGCAGGGAGCAACTCCTCTAGATGCAAAAAAAAAAAGACTTGTAGTTGTATGGAAGTCTGTAGATAAATTACTCTTGGCTCCCTTGCTCTGTGGCCTCAGTTTTGTGATGGGCTTATGTGTTCAGCTGCAAGTTTACAGCCTTAGTAAATAAAAAATAAAGGTAATTTTGTGTATTATAGTCATTATTAGAATCAGAAAGGAGTGGTATGAAGGGTAAGATCACTGGCTAATGACTTGTAATTGATAAGTAGGTAGCCAACGAGTATGCTGTGTTTTTGGTTTCACAGTCAGATCCTCCCCTCACTTGTCACACCTGGTTTTAAAGCAGCAAGATAGCAACAGCAAAAGTGCTTAAGTTGAGGCTTTATAACGGGACTTCACTAACCAGTGATAATGTCCATATTTTATACTGAGTGTCCCACCTCATTTGGTGTGATTCTGCTTTCAGTCACAATGACGTATCATGACCCCCTGTAAGGTGGGCGCTCGAAGAAATAAATGAGTTGCTTGTTGCACACCATTGATGTAAAAAAAACAAAACATCCTTGCAGGCTCACAGCTGAGACAAAGCTTTGAGAAGTTCATGTGAAAATTCTTACTTAATACTGAATAGTTTGGGTTTTGGACTATTGCTCAATGAGAACAAACAACCTGAATAAATCGTGCTGAGCTTTGGGATATTATATGTTTAACAAATGTTTAATTTATCGATCCAGTGATAAAAATATTGTTTTCATCACTGCAGGCATAAATATCAAGGTCAGTACTTGTATGCACTGTCTTAACCATGCTTGATTGAGCTTTAACAGTGAGTATTTTTAAAGGGAAAATAACTTGCTTTAACATCAAATTCTTTTAACCCTTTAGGACTGGCTGGAGTGCCAGAGATGGCATTTGCATATTTATTTTTAAATGGCTGTAGAACTACAGCCAAATAAAATGGCGCAATAATACTTTTTGCATATAAAAGCGGAGAAGTTACACATTCATGCACTGAGTCTTAGAGCACTGTTTCCTTCTATTAATGGGTTTACAGCAATCAAAACAAAAAACTTCATTATCCAGACGCTGATGCTTTATCAACCTGATCAGTACTTTCTACATTGGAATATATATCAACACATTGTCAGCATTAACTGTCAGGTTTTTTTTTATGTGGGCCACTCCACTGTTACAACAGGAAGTGATGTCAGTTTCCTGGGAATTGTAGTTTTAAATTGTAGGCCTAGCACAGCTCCACATATGCTATTGAAAAGTAATGTTTGCCTTTCTGTATATAAGTTACTGGGACGCTTAGAGCTTTGATTGCACCACTGGAAATAGTTTATTTTGATGCACAAAATATTTTTGTCTTTTTGCAAATGGTGCACAATTTGCATTTTATTGTCATCAAAAATTAACTTATGAGCACACTCAAAACAAATTTTCTGTGTTGTGAAAGGATTTTGTGCAACTTTTTATTTACGCTTTTGAGTGATACAGCTGTGATGTGTATCTAGAAATGTGTGAAAATGATTTTCACTTTCCTTGTGGTTTATTGCACTTTTTAGCAATCTATTTAGTTACTGTGGACTTACTACATACATATCAGTACAGTTTGGGCTGTAAAGGTTGTATTGATGTATAGTAAAATGCTACAGAAATGTCCCTATAACATGTAAAAATGTAAAGGTAAGCTCTAGCAGACTTGTTCTATGGTAGATCATAAAGGGTTAAAGACATCACATTTGTATTTAGGAAACAAACTCATTATAAAACCAGTGATTAATTACATCTTGTGTTTTTGTAGCTGTCTCTGAAACTTCTTCCTGAAACCAAGATTTTTCCATAAAGCTCAAACCACATGGCCACGTTTAGCTTTTGATGTGATGGTTATTGCAGTCCACCCACTAGTTCAACATCTACCTCCAGCAGGTTTTATCCTTTTAAACTTGCATAGTGTGTCACAGTTTCCATTCTTGTTCTATTTATATTGCCAACAGTTTGTTATTGTGACATGTTTGGTTGAGCAGTAAGAGCCGAATCGATGGCCTGAGCATTGGCTCACCCTGCCTCTCCATGAGTGAACCTTGACTTTTCTTGTTAATGATAAGGAACTAATTAGATCTCTGTTTGAGTGGCATTTTAATTATTGATCACAGTAAAAATAGGCATGTACAAATGTAAAACTGTTCAAAATGGCATCATTGACTTCTGCGCACACCCGCACACTTTATTCAGTGTGTACTTAAAGTTAATCGATTTCATTTTGTATCACACAATTAGACTCAAGGTTTTTTTTGTTGTTTAATGTCATACTGCCCTGCTGTTTAACTTATGTTTAATACTTACAACCTTTTGCACTGTTAAATGAAAGGGCAGTTTGTTGCTTTTTAACTGCTGCTTGTCTTTTTTTGTGTATAGTAAGTAATTAATCTGCACATTGTGGATTTTCTACAGCAACATCTTAGAAACAGGGAAAGAGAACAAGGTTTCTCTCTACATGGTATTTAAGGGGGCTGTAATGTTTGCATATGGGAAATTAAAACCTGATTTTTGAAAGAACAAAGAGGAGGGTGTTATTAAATGCAAAAAAGTGTGCAATTCATGGAATTTTAATTCCAGTTACAATTTTGGATTTCACTAATTATTAAAACAAGATAAGCGAGATAAAATTATCATTATTTTGCATTAAATGCCTTTGTTTGGCCTCTTGGCACACCCGTTTTTTTACTTTTGCCCTGTCATAAAAGTCCAAATTCACTTCCTGCCAGACAGCGGCTTTTCCAGAATATTTTTTTGTTCATTACCACTATCTAGGTACTGGTTAAAACAAGCGATATATTTAACTCCAGTACTGCCAGCTAGACGACCGGCAGTGAATGAAAACACCGGAAGTGATCAATATAAAGACGACCGGCACTACACAAAACTTATCTGGGACATTGATATATTGAGGTCCTGCAGTACTAGGGTTAAGACAAGAAAGTAGTCAAGATTCAAGATTCTTTATTGTCATATACCATGTAACAGTTTGCATTATTATGGCAATGAAATTTGTTGTGTTTGATGCCAGCTCAATTTGCCAGTTGAGCATACAAATGCAAACAAAGCAAGTGACGATAAAATAAAATTATATACAATAAAATCTGAAGATAAATAGTAATAAAGAAATAAGTAAATACAGAAATAGAATGGAATAAAATTACACTCTGGTTGTGTGCAAGATAATAGATAGTCACATGAACTATGCAGTTTTGGAAATGTCTAATGGCTATTCATTCAAAAATCATGCCCATCCCTACATTTGAGTAGTTCAAAGTAGCAAATTGTTTTTGTTTGTTTTTTTTGCTTTAAAAATGACCATAAAACCATTATATGATTATCAGTGTAGTTGATGATTTATTATCTGTCTGCAAATAATGATGTAATTGTTTTCTCAGCTTAAAAGTTACTTATTTCTAAAATTGAGCTGCTTTACTTTAAGTTAAAAATTGTGCTCATTCAGTCCTGATGTTCTAGTATATACAAAATTACTGTCTTCAGGCTGCTGCGTAGTATCATTAATATGCACTTTGTTTACTTTAGAAGATGACTCTCATTCAAACTAGACAAATGTAATTTTTTTCTGAAATTAGTTCAGTGCAGAGGATGTAAAAATGTTTTCTGGTTTCCTCCATCTGATTTCTTCTTGTAACTCAGGTTTCTTGTGTGCATGTAAATGTGGTGAACAACATCTGGTCTCTTCTGCTGCTAGGTGACCCCTGCACCGTATCATCACAGCTGGAACTGGAGGAAGCTCTGCGTCTTTATGAACTCAACAAAGACTCAGAGCTCATTATCCACGGTGAGCCTTTCTGCGTTTCACACAAACTTTATTTATAACATCTACACTTTCAGCGCTCCTGTGTGCTGTTGTTAGCGAGGTGTTAATTCAGACCAGTTTCATGGTCAGTATTAAGTCTAAAAAAAGCCTGTTATCGTTGACTCTGTGCTCTCCTGTTGGTCCACTTCTCTCTTGTTGGGCTTTTTACAAGCCAAACTGGCAGTCTTACTTTTCGTTCAATTTCTGGTCAGCATATCAGATCCCAGGCTGATGAGCAGTGTCAACACAGACCACCACAAATATGACTTTTTAGTAGTTAATATAATGTCAGTACAAGTAATTTGTCTCTCCTGCTAACATTATAAGGAGCCTCATAAACATCTTTTATATAGTCAAATGCAGGGATCTTTTATGTTGTCTTAGTCAAAATTACCTTGCTTGCAGGAAAACAAACAGAATTTGATTATTTTGTTTATATTGTGACACTGAATGTACTGAGTACAAATTTATCTTTGTTTGTCAGAATGAAAAATGTTTGTCTGCTTTACCCCCATATCTGCAAGCAGTATTTTCAATGGGTGCAAAAGAACTTTTTTTTTTTTCAAATCTAAAATGAGTTGCATAAATATGTTAATATTCCTGGGTGGCCCATTCAAGTAAAACCATCTTTGGGCAAACACAAGCATGCTATGATGCGTGGCAAAATATCAGTCTTGGTATAAATGGCCATTTAAAGCAAAAATACTATTTGATTTAAACTGGGAACTATTCCACAGTTCATCAAAGATCATCCACTCCACCCAAAACTGCTCTCCAATAACTGAGCATAGTTGTAGACTTGTGACATGTTGCCTTTATACGGTGGAGTTTACACTAGACTACACTACGCTACACTCATTTCAGTTCAGTTTCATTGTGTTTTGAAAGTGTTCCGATTCAATTCAAGTTTATTCATTTAGTGCCATTTCACAAAAAACAGTAGCCTTAAGGATTGATGTTATAATATTAGAGAGAAAACGATCAGATGACCAATGAACAAGCACTTGGCAATAGTGGGAAGGAAGAACACCCTTTTAACAAGAAGAGACCTCTGGCAGAACCAGGTTCAGGGAGTCACAGCTGTCTGCGACCATCGGTTGGGGTGTGAGGGGAAAGTGAAGAGGAAAACTGCTATTTGAAAGCTGCTGTTGTCCTTGGTTTTGTATGTTTTTCCTATTTGTACATTAGCATCTCACAGCACCACAGTTGTTTTTCTGGTCCAACATCTAGTAGTCTTATTCTTGTACTATTTTTCTTGTTTATTTGTGGCAGTTCTGTTTAGGTGTTTTACCTCCACCTTTTGGTGGTAGTAGCACATTATATTCTACCAAGTGCCTGTAAAAACAAGAGAAAATATATGTATTTTTAGATTGTAAAAAGTTGAATAAATGAATATATTTTTTTAAAAATGTATATTTATATATGAAACCTAAGGACTATTTGAATATTCAAAAATCATGGCCATTGCTAGTCTTTGGACTGCTTTATGCAGGTTAAACTAAACGATCAGTTGGACCCATACTGATATATCTGATGGCTTATATGGGTACAACTACAGTATATGGATAAGAAAACTTGATACTTGGTGTATAATGCTGTCATCACATGATCAGCAGAGCACCTTCGATTCCAGACAGTGATAGTAAAGTGGTATTTTCAGTTTAACTGTATTCCTAAAAAGCAGCATGCTGTAAGAGACAAACATGGCTTGAAGTCTGGAACTGTTTATTTTTCTAAAACTCTATTTAAAGGGATTTTGTTATCAATCAAAATAATCTGTCTGGTACCTTGTAATTTCATTTCCATTTATTTTTTCATGTTTCTGTATGCGTGCACATTTCTGTCTGAATACAGATGGCAGGATAATGTATACAACAAAAACACAACATATGTTAAATGTGCCACTGACCTGTGAAATAACATTACTTCCACTGCTGATGACTTTGTTTGGGCCCTACAGCTAGTTCACTGTCTAAGCTTAGCCTGTTAGACACACAGGGACAAGTCTAGGTTGAGGGATGATTGTTGTATATGTGGTGCTATGGTGTAAATTGGCTTGACAGGCCGTGTGCATGTGAGTGTAATACCTTGGGCTGTGCTTAATGTAAAGTTTTAATTTAATCAGACGTGATGGGTTAAGAGTGCAGCAGATTCAAGTGTGATGACGGAGGATGAATTAAGGGTGGGAGGCTGTTGAGAAGAAGTAGTGACGGCTCTGTGAGGGGCCACCAGGTCTGCTTGTTAACGAGCTCTTAGCCCACGCCTTGGCTCTGACTCATACTGCCACCAGTCTAACTTGAGCTGTCTCTCTGCTGTTGACTTCTGTAAGATTGTCTTCTCCCAGTTCCTTATTAGTACCACACACAAACACACTCGCACTGTTGTGAGAAGGATAGTTTTCTGCTACAAGTAGTCTGTTGTGATGAGAGAGTGAATTGTTCTTAGCAGCCTATAAGCATCTTCATAGGAAGTCTGACTTAAAGGCTTTCTAAAGTTAATTGTGTTTTTTCTTTTTTTTCTCTTTCCAGTGTTCCCATGCGTACCAGAGAAACCTGGCATGCCCTGTCCAGGAGAAGACAGTAAGTCAAATCTTTTCCTTCTTTATTTTTGTCTCATTTTAACAGCATGTATTTAATTTATGTTTTAAATTCAGGACCAGGTAAATGCCTTTAAACAGCATAATGTCTGAATGCATCAGAGGTATGAGCCCAGATAAGAGTCATTTAATGAGTTTTTAAGATGATGTTGAAGATGACTTTCAGAAATATTTTCAAAACCTGCATTTTATACAAGCCTTTGCAAAAGCAAAGAAATAATGTATAGTTGCAGAAAAAGTCAGAATCATACTTTTTTAATCCCAGGGAGGAAATTGTACTGTTACAGATGCACAGTTAGATATAAATTTGAGAGGTAAGAAAATTATGATTAAAATAAATAAGTAAGTCTGTCTGTATGAATTGAAATATGTAACATAAAGAACTCTGAAGTTAAACACTGTATTTGTAATATATACAATATGAATATATGCAATATGAAACTGTGAAGGGGTCACAGGGAGGAATTAAAGAGTTTGATTCCCACAGGTACGAATGATTTTCTGTGGTGTTCTATGGTGCATCTTGATGGAATGATTGTCTGAATATAATGTGTGTACAGATTGTTGTCTCTTGAGGATTATAAATCACACTTGAATAACTTCAATGTACAGTGAATGGGCTTTAGGTTTATCCAAGTGAAAATGCACCACAACAGTTACAGAAGTGGAAATTAAAGCAATACGAATTTTGTCAAAAATATGATTTCTGACAAGAAGGCCCATAGTTTGAACTTACTCCTGAATTGTGCTTATTTTATTTTTTAGTCTTACACGTGAGATTATACCATAAACCCGTAGCTCATGAAATTATTTCTGTTTTATGTACAGAGTATGTGAATGGGTATTATTCAGATGTGACTGAATTTTGCAAATATTCCAGCAGAAAATGTAGTTTTCTTTTTGACCAATGTTAGATTCTTAATACCCAATAACATAATGCATATAAACAGTACAAGTAAAGGTGAACTCTGTTTTCCTTCCTCCACAGAGTCGATATATCGTCGTGGAGCCCGACGCTGGAGAAAGCTTTACTATGCTAGTGGTCATGCCTTTCAGGCCAAACGCTTCAACAGGGTGAGATATGGTATTGTAGTATTCCGCACTGTGTTTCTCGGTTTTAAATATTGTCCTTCATTTGTTCACATCACTTTTTAAATATGCTAATGGTGTGCATATCTGTTAAGTTGTGTAAATCTCAGCTCAATGAGAATTTTCCCATTTAAAATGGGGAAAAAGTATTTTGATCAGTTTTTTAATTGGTTGTTTGAGTAGGAGTGACAGCTCTGATTCTAGACAAGCAGACATTCATGTTTCAGAAATCTTTGTCGCGTCTTGTACCATCCTGTAGATTATACTGTGTACTTGCTTATGATAATGATTTTTCTCCTCTCGCCCACCTGAATAGCGAGCCCACTGTGCCATCTGTACAGACCGAATCTGGGGTCTGGGAAGACAGGGCTACAAATGTATCAACTGCAAGCTGCTGGTGCACAAGAAGTGCCATAAATTGGCAACTATGGAGTGCGGAAGACCAGTGATCCAGGTAAGATCTGTTAGCTTGAAAGTATAAAATGGATTGTTACCATCCGTTACTCATAAATAAAGTGTAAACATTTGTTTCTGTGCTGGTTATACTTCATGGTGAATGTTATTCTGTAGGAACCAATCATGCCCAGCCCGCAGTCGAGTCAGCTAGACCCAGCTGAACAGCCAGGTAACACACACTCTCACTCCTTGGTACATACAGTGTTTCCAGAAGTCAAACGCATATCATGTTTAAAAGCACAAACTCTGTCTTCTTCACTCATTAACAGAGGTTAATGAAAAAATAGATATTTTATCTAATATAATATCAAAAACAAAGATACATTTTACTGGGTAAAACAGTGTGGTTAATTGATGTGTTTTAAGAGTTTTGGGAAAGCAGTGGAGGTAGGGCTGTGCAATGAATTAAAATTTAATTTCAGTTCCAGTTATGATTTCCAACAATTATGAAAACAGGACAATTGAGACCAAACCATAATTTCTCTGTATTTTCTTTCATCGTTGTTCTTCTTTTCTCTTTCCTTTATAGCAGACCTCATTTACTTTTCAGTACAACCTCAAACTCATAAGTAGGTTTAGTTCAGCACAAGCCAAGATAACAGGAAAAAAACAGACATTGATTAACAAGAATAGTAAAATCAATGTATGTTCAAAAATCTAGTGACTGTGTTAACTAATCATGATCGCAATATTGACCAGAATAATCATTATCATTTTTACCCTAATTGAACAGCCCAAAGTGGAGGTCTGTCCCCTCTGTCCCACTGGGTGTGATTAGGTTGCTTGCAGCTCTGGCCACAGTAGCTGTTCACACCCACTAAGACAATACTTGCAATCAACCAGCTGCACTGTGGGGTATTTCAGAAGCACCCCACAAGTGCCTTTCTGCTCTGTATCCCCAAAAATACATGCTACGTCTCTCTTTGACCAGAGACTACACCAAGCTGCACAGAGAAAATGAGCAAAGCAGGAAGTCAGTGTGATCAGTTTTTAAAATAAAAGACCTCTTGGAGACATGTGATTGTCAGAGACACGTCACAGACTCATATGTGGTCTGTTCTCAGGGTGAGGAGAAAAAGGTGGAGCTAAATCTGACTTTTTCAATTGGTTAAATGAATTCATTGGTGGTGTCTGTCTTTTAAAGGATTTATTGACAATAACACCAGGCTAAACTTTGAAGAATAAACACACTGGCTGCAGGAGCTTGTTGGCTGTAGTGTTGCTTTGACTTCTGGATTACAAGTCACTGAGCTGCATGTGGGAGTTTACTTGCAGCACCAGACTTAAGTCCAATCAGATGGTTGATGCTGCATTTATGGTACTGCAGTTGTGTCTTTCTGTGTTGGTATTTGCCTGCATAGATCCAAGTCTGACTGGAATGCAACCAATTTAAATGTGCTGTCTTGCAGTCCTAACTACAAGGTGGATGATGCTGCAAGTAGGTCAGATACTGATTGGTTGGAAAATAGTCTGGGACAGGAAGGGAGCATTCCCAGTTTGGAGAGAGAGACGCCTGAAAAACATTGATTTATAAAAACAATTTAAAAAAATTTAAAAAACTGCAGTGGGCACTTTTCATAATTTTAAATACTCAGTTACACTTCAACTCTTCATGTTATAACTCCAGTCTTTGCTGTAGCTGGCTGAAGGGCCAACAACAGCAAACAGTCACCCACAGACCAGTTATTTGTAACACTATCCCCTGGTGACAATAAATGTTACAACATGTAGACTAATCTCTGCGAGACTGTGCAGTGGTTCCGTGAAGGACCAGCATAGTACTATAAATCTAGCATTAGAGAACTCGCTGCTGCTGCTGTTAGAGAGGCAGTGGAAACTCAAAGGCCACCTGGGGTGTGCCGTTATTGAAAACTAGAAGTTTTTTGCTTTAGTAATAGCATGACTTAGTGTTTAATTTTAAATAATTTATAATGTGCAAAGACATGTTTTTCCATGTATGTATTCACAAAATAGTCTGGTTTTGTTGTATTGCTAAATGAGGGTCAATACAAACTGGGTGTTTTCTTTCCTAAGCAGGAGAAATTGCTCTGGCACTGCAGAGCTGTGAATAAAACGTGTGACTGTCTCTCACCTATTTTCTCTCATCTCTCTTATTTTTTCTTCTCCTGCCTCCCCCTCTCCTTCTGTCTGTCTGTCACTCTGTCTGTCACTTTCTCCCCTTCTCTCTTTCACAGGCCCTCAGAATAAAGACTCCAGAGAAAGCTTGACTTATGATGGAGAAGAAAAAGAGGTAAAAGAAATCTTTTCAAATGGCTTGATATGTGACTCATAGTCTGTCAACCTGTCACGTTGACTAGATGGATATATGTATATTTAGAAATGTGCTGTTTGCATGAAAGGGAGAAAGATCACCTGTAATTGGAAGCAGGTTTTCATCTGTAAGCATTTAGGTTCTTTCACCTGCTGTGCATGTGGGCTACAGAGCATGCAGACGTAGGCACCCTTGTAGTGATGTGGGTATCGATTTCCTTTGGTGGAGCTAATAAAGTAACCTTTTATCACAGCTCTTAACACCAGAGGCTGATTAATGGCTTGGGATGGAGTTTGGAGGTTGGCGGGGAGGATTGTTGGATAAGGCAGGCGAGTTGGAGATGGATAAAGATTGAATCGAGTTGGACGCAGATAGACTGAGATAAAAGAGGGCAGACCAAACGATCTTCTCTGCAGTTCGGTGTCTGACGGTTCACTCCAGAACAGATTACAGGAGAAGAGAGAAGATGGGTGAGGGAATAGTGAAGGTGGGAGTCATGTTTACACAGAAGTAGGACTGTAATACTGCCGGGGCCTAATCTAATGGTAGCAGCATGATGGTATTAAATCAAGACAAGAAAGTCATTACTAAGATTTATTCTCTAAAAGGGGTGCTGGGAGCTCTTTTAATATCGTTTACAAAATCACCCAAAGGAAATCACACTCTTTCCCAAACCGAGTTATCAGCTTTGTCAATAGTTCAGTGAAAAAAATCGTGTTTAGAAAGTCAAAGCCAAAATAATGCATGAATAATTGTTCTAGAGATCACTTCATTATGTTATACACTGTTTTTATTATGCAGTGTTTCATGCTCTCCCCATCACTGGGTTCCCCTTTGTTTTCTCAACTGCCTCCTCCCAGGCACGGAGCAGTAGAGACACAGGGAAATCGCCTTCCAGTCTGGGTCTGGCCGACTTTGACCTGCTGAGGGTGATCGGCAGAGGCAGCTACGCCAAGGTGCTGCTGGTGCAGCTGAAAAAGACAGAGCGCATCTATGCCATGAAGGTCGTCAAGAAGGAGCTGGTCAATGACGATGAGGTAAACTAGAAGACGTGTAAACAGTGCTGATGCCTGACCCACCCACCAGACTTTTACGTGTGTATGCATATATATAGCTGAATTAATTCATTAATCAGATTTCTCTTTTTATTTGCCATATTTATTATTGATCAGTTAACTGTTTATACTATAAAATGTTTGTCCGAAATTGACAACAAAATTTTTTGAAACACCAAACTGACAGCCTCAAACGCCTTGTTTGGAGTTTTTCAGTTTACAGCATTCACGTTGAAGGAATTTCAAACACGAAGTGGTTAGTTTTGGGGGCAGTTTTTTGGTTTTGACTTGAATGATAATTTTTAAAATGGGTGCAGTTATTTTTCAGTCAAAGTATAGTCATTTGAAAAAGAACATAAAGTACACATGAATAAGAAAGTACACCCTGTTTCAGTTTTGAAGTTTTACATGAAAGGACATAATAAAAATCACATGTGTGCTGATATGCAGTGTTTGGGGTTTGCCAAATGTGGCAATGTGCATTATGGCCAAATATCGCCACTTGGGTCTCGTCTGTCCAGAGGACATTGTTCCAGAAGGCTTGTTAAGTGCTCAGATGCAACTTTGCAAACTTAAGTTGTGCTGCCATGTTCTTTTTTTAGAGAGACTTTTTCCTGGCATCTTTTCCAACAAGGCATACTTGTTCAGTCTTTTTCTAATTAGACTGTCATTACCATTTAATATGCTAAATGCAGCCTATGAAGTCTGAAATGTAGCTCTTGTTTGTTTTTCTAATTTGCATAGTCTGACCTTGGGGTAAATTTGCTGGGATGTCCACTTCTGGGATGTTTTCCACTGGTGAATGACCTTTCACACTGTAGAAAGATGGACTTCAAATTGTTTGGAAATTGCCTTAAAACCCTTCTCAGATTCATTTGCAGCAACAGTTGCTTCTCTGCAATCACTGCTGTTTTTACTCCTTGGCAATGTGTTAACACACATCTGAATGCTCCAGACCTGAAAACTGCAAAAACTTCTGCTTTTATAGAGGTGGTTACACTGGCTGATAATCAATTATTCAAGTGATTACCAGTGCCTGGCCCCTATTTACCCTCATAATTTTTTTGGAAGCAGTAAGGGTGTGTTAGATTTTTTTGTACATGCTTCTGCCTTTTCGCTTAGATTTTGTTAAATAAATAATGACATGGTGTATCATGTAAAGTGTTGCTGTTCATCTGAGGTTGTATTTACATAATTTTAAGGCCCACTAAGGACCAGATTTTTTTTTAAATTAAATCCCGATAGATAAAACCGTAGAATTGAAAGAGAGTTTTTAATATCTTTCTGATTTTTAGTAGTTACATAATTGATTTGATATTTTACAGCTCTTAATTTTTTCAGACCAGCCATCTCCAGAGCTGTAAAGGTGCATGTCTGCACTATCACAAATGTGGAACTGTCACTACAGTGTGACAAGACCACCATGCCTCCCTCTTTGAGGTTAATTAATAGTTATGAGATCAATCTTCTGTCACTGTAATTAATATAACTAGCACAATCAATGGGAGCTGTTATTGCTAGCGATTGAAGATTTGTCTCATGTGATCCAACATCACCTTGTGTCTTTTGTGTGAAACACTTGGAGTCAAGTTGAGAGACCTTTTGGAAGCCGTCCGTCTTTCTAAGAATGTGTAGATGAACCTTCATGTCATCAAAAATTGATCTCTGTGAACACGTGTAACAGCACAGCCAGCGGCAACAGGAGTAGTTAGTCTTGATTAGATGCACTTAGTGTGATTGACAAATTGACAAGTGCTTCTCAGTCAATGGTGAAGTGATCTGCTATCCTTGCCCTGTCAGTGTGAGCAGCATCCGTGTCCAGACATATTATCATCCAGCTGTCAATAGAGGCCAGCCTCTGCTTCACCTGGCTCAGCCTTTTTTCCCTGCCGCTGTCCACCTTACATAAAAGTAACCCTCAAGCTTTGTAGGATGGTCACTGGAGCTATGTGCTTATTCAGCTTTTATTAGCTCAAGGGTACAATGTCAAAACGATCTCGGATTGACATTCGGGTGTTTCTTTGTGTGTTTTTCTTCCAGGACATCGACTGGGTCCAAACAGAAAAGCATGTCTTCGAACAGGCCTCTAATCATCCCTTCCTGGTCGGCCTTCACTCCTGTTTCCAGACAGAAAGCAGGTGAGAGCATTTTTGCTGCATAAGTCTTGTGTTTTGAATTTCAAGACTTAAAATTATTTAATTATTTTCTTTAAAGTGAAACTACACTAATTTACAGAAACTGTTAACAGGTCTTACGAAGGATTACTGTGTATGTGAAATTAGTTCTGCAAATACTTTTGTTGCTCCAGTGCGAGCTCTGTAAAAACTAACAAATACTCTTAAATGTTGTCACTATGGCCGGGGAATTATTCAAATTTCAATTACAATTTTGGTTTCCAACTTTTATAAAATGCAAACTGATTGAGAGATTAAGTAGTTGTGCTTCATGCATTACAAATCCAGAGCATCCCTTTCCTTTAGTTTCATCCTCCCTAAAAGACCAGATTCACTCCCTGCCAGGCTGTGGCACATTTGTTTCAGTTCACAGTTATGTATTAATTAACATAAATTATATTTAAGGTTCAAGGGAATTCACATTTAAATCAACATGTTGAAGTTGAATAAATGCATTACAGCCCTTCCTACAGAATCAGATTGTATTTGTGGCAGTGTTGTGGCTGTGCCAAAGAGGCATTCCACACTTAAATAATAATAATGATAATAAAAATGAATAACAGAACAGTAATAACCTGTCTGTCCTGAGTTCCTCATCCCATGGATAAATGCCAGCTCCACCATCTTGAAGTGCATTTTACATCAGTATTCCCAGCTCTGTTTGAAAGCCTTGATGTTACATGAACTAGCCATTCACCTGATACAGGTTCTAGTCAGAGTGGCCGCTTGCAGCACATTGTCAGCCCAGAAAAAGGACAACTGTCCTTTTCAGTGATGTAGTTAGTATGTCCAACCTTTCTGGGACCCCAAGACTTTCTGGGGATCACCATGACATCAACTGATCAGCATAGGGAAACATAAGAAGGAAGGGGTTGGGCTTCCTTCTTGCCTTCCTGGTTTTCCTCTGGATGGTCTGGCTTCTTCCCAGAGTCCAAAGAAATGCATGCCATGTTAACTGGTGATTCTAAATTGGCTGGTGGTCAATCCCTGGCTCCTCCTGTTCAAGTGGGCAAGATACCAAACCCCAAATTATCCCCAATGCATCCATTGGAGAGTAGAAGAGGACTATATACACATTTGTTGTGTGTGGAGTTGTGTGAATGTGGCTTGTAGAGCAAAGTGTGTTGAGTAAAATGATTATATAGCACAATATCACTTTTAAATGTTCAAAGGGCTCCACAGGCATAAATATTAGATTATATTATTATTAAAAACAGAAGAGCTATAAAAAACAAGTAAACAAGCAAAAATACTTGAAAAAAATTACCAATAAAACCCCCAAACATAAAACAGGCATAAAGTCTGCATAAAACCTGTAAACCACAGAGAGCAGAATAGAGAGACAGAGATATGGAGAAAACACCAAGAACATTTGGAAGAATATTTTGAAACAGGCTTGTCCAAAGTTTGGGGCATAAATTTTCAAAATTTGGAAAGCTGAAGTTTGTCCTGTGAGAAATACTGTAGTAAGAGTAGAAAAGCACTATATGAATCTATTTGATACAATTTGGCAAATACAGCCCCTCTTTTTCAGTCTACACGGACCATTTACCTGCATTTAACCAACTCTGCTCAAATGTAATTGGTCAATAGATCTCAGATGACATACTGAAACCAGAAAACTTATTTCACAAAAAAATCTTATATACAGACACATTTTTGAAGAAATTCAACTCTGAGTAAAGTAGGAACCAGGTTTTGAGATAATAAGACTAATGTTTGGAAAACAAAAGTTCTGCTAATTAGATCCTGAATTTGATCCTTTACTCAAACTGGTGCAGCACCCTTAAACCTTAAACAATCAGAATCAGCATACTTTAGTAATCCCAGGGGGGAAATATTTGAATCATGTGCTGAGGAAGACTACTTATAAAGGCCATTCTGTCATAACGAATATATTTCAAAACAAACATTTCAAAATGACTTGTAAGGGTGTTTGCTCACCTACTGTTTCTGTGGGTAAGGTATTTTTATGTGTAGGTAAAAAAAAAAACACTTTTTAGGTCAGTGAGTGTGGTTAAGGTTATGGGAAAATCCCAGTCATGATGAAAGCCCCTGAAGACATGAGTTTTTTTATGTGACATTAAACTGACGGGGGCATGGAAGTACAACATATGACATAACTTATTTTTCAAATTGAACCCAGTGAAGAGTGTAAAGAACATGAAAGTGAGGAAAGTTTGAA
Organism: Etroplus canarensis; assembly: GCA_015106775.1. NCBI lineage: Eukaryota > Metazoa > Chordata > Actinopteri > Cichliformes > Cichlidae > Etroplus > Etroplus canarensis. The sequence goes on along the minus strand of VUQH01038051.1, from coordinate 5,875 downwards.
AGTAGAAGCGCCGCTCGGGGCATCCAAACTTCTAAAGCTTTCTGAAACACCACCTCATTGAGTACATTTTGGTTTTTTTAATTTAGTATGTATGAAGTTTGGTTTGGCGTTTGGTTGCTCTGTCAATTATTTTTTGGTTAATATTGTAATTTTGTTTATTTAACATTATTAATAAACTTAAACACAAGTGTCAGGGTTGATCTGTGGCAGAAGAATAGCAGCAAGAGTAAAAGTGAAGGTTTACAACACAGTAGTGAGACCTACAATAATTTGTGGGTTGAAGATGGTGGCACTGACAAAAAGACAAGAGGTGGAGCTGGATGGGGCAGAACTGAAGATGCTGGGAGTGACCAGGATGGACAGAATTAGAAATGAGCAAATCAGAGGGACAGCTCAGGTTGAGAAATTTGGAGACAAGGCCAGAGAGGCAAGGTTGAGATGGTTTGGACATATACAGAGGAGGGACAGTCGACATATTAGACAAAGAATGTTAAAGATGGAGCTTCCAGGCAGGAGGAAAGACCACAGAGAAGGTTGATGGATGTAGTGAAGGAGGACATGCAGAGGGTTGATGTGAAGGAAAAGAGGATGCAAGGAATAGGGTGAGATGGAGGCAGATGATCTGCTGTGGTGACCCCTAAAGAGAGCAAACAAAAGAAAAAGAGAATTTTATTAGCTTAACAAGCAAATGGTGTTTGCAAAGGGTATTTTAATCAACTTTAAATAAACGGTAAAAGAAAAAGAAATAGATTAAAAAAGAGGTTACACGGGTTGTATGACTAGGGAGTTAGACCTTGACTACGGGGGTGTTCTGAGCATAATGCTCATCACACAACGGTCTGCCTCCACCATGGTATATCTACGAGTAGACAGGGTTAGGGGCATTTCAGGGGACCTACACACCTCAGGAGACTTGCTCTGATGCTGAAGCTGGTCCAGGTTTAAAACCTCAAATGATCCAGAGACAGGGCCAACCATAGGGTACCAATAATAATACCATAACTTCTCCTAAGAAATGATTGTGGCTTTTACTTTCTCTAGATGGATTTTGTTGGCCAAGGACTCACTTTCTGTTGTCATGGCCCAAGCCGAACTAAACGGCAAGTGAATTTGAGTTTTCAAGGAAGAGCAAAAGTACACTGCTATAAAGGAAAAGGGTGCAATTTACTTGTAATAGAAAAACAAAAACAGCGTTTCCAGCAAAAACTGAGACAATAAAAGTAGTAGGGGTTTTTTTCTTCTTTTTTTTTAAAAACACATTTTTTATAACCTTTGGAAGCCAAAATTGTATTTGAAACTAAAATTAAATTATTCACCCAACCCTGGTTGGTTGTCTTATATGGAGTTGCATGCAATAAAATTTGTAAAAGCATAAATATATTGGAACCAGATCAGTAAAGGAAAAAATACAGCATTGCCAGCTTGTAGAAAACCGTGTACGCTTTATAAGTCACCCTGTCAGATGTCTTATACATGATTGAAATGTGACTAATTATGTATTCAAGAAAAATAAACTTATATTTGCATCTTTCCGCAGACTGTTCTTTGTTATTGAATATGTGAATGGTGGAGATCTCATGTTCCACATGCAGAGGCAAAGGAAACTCCCAGAAGAACATGCCAGGTAGAGTCAAACTGTCTAGTGTGCGAATAAAGGGACCAATGTCATTTAATTTTATTATGTAGCCAAAGCTGCAAAAAAACATAAATTGGCTTCTCTCTGTTTAAGATTCTACTCAGCAGAAATCAGTCTGGCACTCAACTACCTCCATGAGCGGGGAATCATTTACAGAGACCTGAAACTAGACAACGTGCTGCTGGATTCTGAGGGTCACATCAAACTTACAGACTATGGCATGTGCAAGGTGTGGTTTACGGATTAATGTGGGTTGTAATGATACCACAGTGCACTTTGGATAAAAGCACCTGCACAGCTGCAGTCGTGTCAGTTTACATCCCTCTGAGAAGATCTCAGAGCTGATGATCTCTTTGTTTTTGCAGGAGGGTTTGAGACCTGGTGATACAACAAGCACTTTCTGCGGTACCCCCAATTACATTGCCCCTGAAATACTCAGAGGAGAGGATTATGGTGAGGATTACGACACCAAGGCACTTACCAGAAATGCTATCTGATGATTTGCTATTTGAGATGCTGAGAGATGTTGTTGTCAGGTATGATTACGGGGCTACAGTGGTGCAAAACATTGTTTATCTGCGCTATGAGAACAGTCTGTGTACATCATATATATGCAAAGCAAGGAGTATAGCAGAACACTAGAATATTCATGGATGGAATTTTTTTTTAACCAAAAGTCAGGTACACTTATGGTCACTTGTCTCCAATTTTGAAGGCCAAAAAGCATTAAGGTTCAGTTGATGAGGTATTCTGCAGTGCACCACTCTTTTGTCAGTCTATCAGGCTCTCTAAACATGCCATTCACTGCGTCTTCTCAGTCTGCCTGTGTCTGTGCTTCTTCCCAAGTAGTTATTTCCAACTCTTTATTCAGCAACAATTTACTTAATCCTATATTAATTTGTTGAGTTTACATTTAATTGTTCATTATTAAAAGTTTCAGCATTAAGAAGAAGAAATATCAAAAGCAATGAATTATAGCTGATGTACCTTTCAGCTGCTCCCTTGTGTTCTTCACCAAGGGGTCGCCACAGCAGATTAATCCGCATTGGTAATTTGGTAGAGGTTTTATGCCAGATGCCCTTCCTGACGCAACCCTTCATGGTGAGAGGGGCTTGTGTCCCCACCTGGGATCGAACCGAGGACTACACTACCGGGGACACAGTTAATCATAGCTAATAGTGCAGCTTATTTTTTTAAGTCCCTAAAATGTGCAAATACATTTGGGAAAAAATTGTTTAGTTTTGCAACATTGAGAACATTCAGAGTTTCGAAAATAAGGTTGTAATACCTTTTACAGAAAAAATTAAGTAAAAATAAAATGCAGAAAATTAGGTTAATCCTATACTTATTACCACACTATTTATTTGCTAAAAGAGAAATACTTTTCTTTTATACTAAAATCGACTCTGTAGTGCAGTTTCGCAAATTCCTTCACACAAGGCACTTTGAAGAGGCAGGCAGTAGTTTAAACTTGAAATTACAATTTTATTTTGACATTTTAACTTTATCCCATAAGAACCCATGGTGATACACGTGTAAGAAACACTTTAAATGTTCTACAATCTTCCTTAAAAAGCTTTATGCTTGACCATAACTTATGAAATCTAAGGAAAATGGGTCCAGTTTCTTATGGGTTAATCTTGAAATTTTGACACACTCAAAATGCACAAAAAATCTGTTTCTCTTTTTTTCCACTTTCATAAATCCTAATTCATCTAAAATTATTATAAACAGTACAGAGTGTATTCACTGGGAAAAATGATGTTAGGGTGATGATATATATGACTAAAAACATATTGTATTACAGACAATTATAACAAAGGCTGAGGATCGTTTTGAGTTCTCAGTCAAATACCAGTTTCTAGATCCTCCCGAGTGCTGCATGTACAACTATCCATATACATAATACTGTGATAATAGATAAAGCTCCTTGGTCACCAGGTGTATCATAGTGAAAAATGTCAGCATTAAAAATATTTTTGAATGTTATTCTTCTTTTTACAAATGAGTATAGCAACTGTTTCAGACGCTGAAGAAACAGCACGCATGTAAATAAAGAAATTAATGACAGCTGGATTCCATTTAGCTGCTCACTTAGCTGTGACATTGCTAAGGTTGACCAGGACACAATGCTTTATAACACTAAAAAATTTGACTGAACAACACATTGTGTGTGGTATTAAGTATAATTGATTTTACTGCCACTGCTTTTTATCACTTTTTTTTATAAAGACAACCAGTTATTCTGATCATAACATAATCAAGCTTACTTTAATTCTTCGTGTTTGGTTTTCATGTGGCCTGCCTGCGCAGCTAAATACAACCCCAATTTCAAAAAGGTTGGGATTCTGCATCAAATATAAATTAAAACAATGCAATGATTTACAGATCTCATAAATTGATATTTTATTAACAAAAGAACATATAAAACATATTAAATGCTGAAATTCTGACATTTTCTTATTTCATAAAAAATACCAGTTCATCCTCAATTTGATGGTAAGCAACACATCTCAAAAAAGTTGGGACAGGGTTATGTTTACAACTGTGTAGCATCTCTACTTCTTTTAACAATAGTCTGCAAACTTCTAAGAACTGAGGAAACCAGCTGCTGGACCTTTGGGAGAGGAATGTTGTCCCATTCTTTTCTGATACAGGATTCCAGGTGCTCAACAGTCCTGGTTCTGTGTTATACATTGCATTTCATGAATGGTTTTATTGGTGAAAGGTCTGGATTGCAAGCAGGCCAGTCCAGCACCCAGACTGCTCTAATTTAATAGCTGCAGTATGCAGTTTAGCATTGTCTTGCTGAAATGTCTAAGGCCTGGAAATGTTGCAGTTTGATAGATTTTTCAAGTGAGACAATGTGCTGGAGTCTGTTTGCCCTTCTCCTCTTTCTATGTTTATAAATGCTGTTACACATTTGAAGTGTTAGTCCTTTGCAAATTTTTTGAAATAACTGTTTAGGTCTATTACTGTATGTAAGCCCAAATGTACTTGTTGAAATCAAGACCCACTGGCCAGATCCAGTCCTTTGCAAATTTTATTCTGGCTAGCATATCAGCTTTTAAATAAACTTGAACCCCTCAGTTTTAACTAGGGTCTGTACAGCCGCATAAACATGTGTTCCATGTGTCAAACCAAGAAAGGTGCAGCTACACAACATTTGCAAGCTCACAAAGACTGGAACAAAAGAGGGAAGCTGATGTCGAAAACAGAAAAACTCCACTGAGGTGGGAGACTAAGTACCTCAAATCTTCACTGCGTGTAAAGACACAAGAATTACCCATTTGCCACGAGGCAGTTTTTGTTTTCCAGGAAAATAATACTGGCCAGCAGTTTTTCAGATTGTCCACTTAGTAGATAAAATGTGCTATTTCTCATGGATTTTGATGTGCTGAATCAGAATATGACAATTAAAATAGCTGATTGGCTACCATTTGACAAGATATTTAAGTTTTCTACAGATTATACCTAAGTACATTGTTTAGGATAGTTGAGCTTTAATCATAAATTGTAAGCTTATGTCTTGTCATATATTTATGGTCACTTTATATGATATGTCATCTTTGATTATATCTCTGAATAAAGTCTTGAGATATTGTGGTTTTGACCTGGTCACACTGCCACCACATGTGTGTCCACCATAGAGATTTGCTATGTTATCAGAATAGCTCAATACATAGTTTGAGAAGCTTCACCAAACTTCGTAGGTATATACCCCTAGAGGAGTAGTAGGTTGCTATTTAATTTTAGCTCTCTGGCCCACTTATGAATAGTACTTCTGAATCTTACAGGGAAAGTGTTAAAATTTGCGAAATGTTATGCCCCTCTCACCATGGAGTGTTGCGTCAGGAAGGGCATCCAATGTAAAACCTTTGCCAAATTACCAATGCGGATTAATCTGCTGTGGCGACCCCTTGGTGGAGAACACAGGGGAGCAGCCGAAAGGTACATTTTCATTAAAAAAAAAAAATTCCCCTCTCTCCCTTGCGGGCGGTCTATCCTTCAAGCTCGGGTCCTCTACCAGAGGCCCGGGAGCTTGAGGGTCCTGCGCAGTATCTTAGCTGTTCCTAGGACTGCGCTCTTCTGGACAGAGATCTCAGATGTTGTACCTGGGATCTGCTGGAGCCACATGCCTAGCTTGGGAGTCACTGCACCTAGTGCTCCGATTACCACTGGGACCACTGTTACCTTCACCCTCCACATCTTCTCGAGCTCTTCTCTGAGCCCTTGGTA
>VUQH01038049.1:4515-19470 GCA_015106775.1 Etroplus canarensis | reverse complement strand
CCAGGTGGGGATGCAAGCCCCTCTCACCACAGAGGGTTGCGTCAGGAGGGGCATCAGGTGTAAAACCTCTGCTGAATTACCACTGTGGATTAATCTGCTGTGGTGACCCCTTGGTGGAGAACAAAAGAGAGCAGCTGAAGGTACGTGAAAAATTGGAATTGACCTGCAGTGTGAACATAGCCTAAAACTCTTAGTCCTATGGAACAGAGTTATTATGGTTTTGTATATTCTAACTTTTTTCTTTAAATTTTGTTTTGAATTCAGTTCAGTTTCAGTTAGTTTCCAAAGTGGGTTTGCTTGTTTTAGTTTTGTTCTTTTTGTTTAGTTTCAGTGTTAGTGTCAGTTTTCTTAATTATTATAATATTAATGGTGTTTGTCAGGGGAAGATTTAAGATGTTTATATCAGAAATTACAACACAAACACAACACTTTGTGAAGGCAGATGAGTCACAATCATGTAGATCCTGAGTCTCAATAAACAGATGCACCAAAGCCTCATCAGACAGACTGACTGAGCAAATTTAATCCAACCGACAAAGACTACAACTAAGGACATTTCCTGTATATTTTTAATTTATTTCAGTTAGTTTCCTAAGCCCACAATGTCATTTTAGTTAGTTTTGATTTTTCCCAAAAGTCTAATTTTATTTTTATTTCAGTTAACTAAAATTATTTTTCTCAGGTAGTTTTAGTTTTTAGTTTAGTTTTAGTTAACTAAAAAACCTTGCTATGGATGTTTATGGGAAACAACCATCTGACCTGACCACTATAAACAGTTTCTTGATGAGTTTGTGGGCTCTGTCAGTTGTTTCGGGTCATACTGAATAAAACGTTGAGACTGTTGTGTAAACTTTGATCATTCTAAGTGTCAGAAAGCAGGATTATCTGGGGTAATAATCAGAGTCTGGTGTCCCAGTCAGATCTACCCAATAGCTAGGTCCATCTTTTATCTGTCAGTGGAAGCAAACAGTGCGAGCTTGTTATATTGTGCCATTGGTGATCATTGAACTTAGCCTCTACTGAGGAGAAGACCGAAGGCATAATATGCAAAGAACTTCTCCTCAGTAGTGAATCGAAACCAAGTTGTAAACTGTCCATTGTGATCCTCGTGCATGATACATGATGTTTTTTCTGCGCTTCTCTTTGCTTGAAGGGGAAAAGGAACCACAGTGAACTTTTTAACGACCCAGGATAGGACCTAAACATAGCATCTCTGCTAAAGGGCAATGTACTGATGGCTTCATGGAGGATACCACAATTCTCTGTAGATTCCACATTGGGTGAATTCCTTTAATCATGCACTCCACAGAGCTGAAGTGCTGCACAAACAGATAAAAATGCAGGACCGTGAATTTGACTTAAGCTAAGAATAATCAATTTGGCATCACAACTCATTATTCTTTAAAAAAAAAAGGGGATATTTCTGTTTATTTTTTGGAATATGAAACACTTGGTATGGCATCTAAACATTTATAGATGGTGAAAGATATATGCAAATGCGCATCTATTCATGGTTGACATATTCACACTATAAAACCGGCTTTCTGTTACTAACCAGAGATGCATGATGAAGACCAGGGTCTGGTGTGGGAGACATTGTTTTGCTCTAAACGCAGGATGGCTTTGAGAATACACAGAGGAGCCTTGTTATGTCTCTTTCTCCATCTCTCTTGCCCACTTCTTCGCTGCTCACACAGGGCTGGTTTTGAGTAAACCCTCCTATTGTTGCCACCAGGCCCCTCTTCACCCACATTTCCATTTATATCCCATTTTCCACTTCATTTCCATGCTAATTTCAGGGGACAAAAAAAATCCATGTTATGTCATTTATAGGGATGCAGCTGGTTTATCTATCCATACAAGGGGAAAACCAGTGGGGCTGGCCTCGGGGCATGGCCTCCCCTTCATCAAAACCTCCTCTGTTAAATCAAAGACAGGGCATGTAGATGGTAGGACTGTTTGCCATGCTGATGATAAAGATGTCTATTGTGGTATGCTTGGTAGTGAGAACTAAAGAACAAAAACAGATTAATAACAAGTTATTTTAGCTTTGCTGAGCTGTGCTCCACATTTTCTGCTGGGGTTTCATGGTTTTGCAATCCTGTATTGTGCTGTTTTCACAAGGGGGCCTGTCTAATTTTCTTGGATTCCTGCTTGTAATGACTCTCAATCCTTGTTAACTCTGTGGTGTAAACAATGCCTCCAGATCTTTCCACCAAAACAACACACAAGCTTGTTTGGAGGCCTGAACAAGTGGGTGGTTGTGTTTAGTTTGAGTTTATCCGGTACTGGGAGACCTGATAACGCAGCTTGACCGCAGATGTCCTACCATGGGTGATGGCGAATTTAATAGGATCTGAGGGTTGCAGAAAAACTCCCCTAAGGAATTTTTTACAGTTTCTGTATAATCCTTTGTAGGGTGTACTGTTTTTTTGTTGTCTGTGAAGAAGTATTTTTTCTTTTTATTTTGTTAAACTGAAAACATTTTGGGGACTTTTCTGATCCTCCAGTAGGAATAATAATAATAAAAAAGTCTAAACCCACCCTAAAAGCTCCACGAGGCTGTAATGCTCGCTGTAAAGAAAACTCAGTTGTAAGCTGGATGAAAGTTCAAGTCCAAAGTTCATGTTTGATCCTTGGCAGCTATGCTGAAGTAACTTTAAAAATGGGAGTGGTATACTTTAAACTTGAATGTCAATGACGTAGGAGCTCACAATCCATCACAATTTACAGGTTACTGTAATCTGTGAAGTACGGAGAAAAAGCAGTAATACGTTTTCTTGTCATCGGTTGGCTGTATTGCACAAACCAATAAGGATAAAAATCACGGACCAAATCAAAAGTCCATGAAGTCCAGAGTATTAACAACATCATTAGGATTCATTGGGTTACCATGAACAACTGTATTTGATTTCATAGCAGTCCATCTTTTTCTACCTGGTGCCTTTTGAGAACCAGCTAACAATGATACATTGTGTTAGCTTGGAAAAGTTGGGGTAATTTGTGGGGACAAAATCATGGTGGACACAACCTATAGGCTGCTTCTGCAAATCATTGATGAATTTGTTTTTATAACCCCCATCAATACCCATTGATTTCAGTGGTTAACTTTGGTTCCAGTACTTTTTTGCAGTAGCTAGTAAGTTAGACCCTTTGCCCTTCCTGGAGTACATGCCATCGACCAGCCCTGTCTGTCCTGAACCATCTTTACCACCTGTTCCCATCCCAGTCCTCTTACTTTGACGTCACTAACAATCTCCTGCTGCCAAGTGTTTTGTGGTCATCCCCTCTCTATTTTTCCTTGTGGGTTCCAGGTCAGGAACTTTCTTGTGATGTTGGTTGCCAGCCTTCTCAGGGTATGTCCAAGCCATCCTCACCTCCCTGTCAAGATCTCTTCTTCTGTTGGCCATTGCTTTGGCTGCTATCTGCTGCTGCAAGTTATTGTTGCAATTTTTTCTGGCCATAGGATTGAGAGGATTCTGCTGTTACCATGGCAGCTTTTATAGTTCTCTACACCTCCACTCCATACAGCAGCACGACTTGACATTCGAGTTCAACACTAATAACTAGGTGTGTTGGCTGATCTCCTTGGAGTGCCAGACTTTTCGCTTCTGAACAAGTGCTACTTGGGCCTTGCTGACTGTAATTTTTACATCTTTATCTGTCCCACCTTGCTTGACTATCATGCTGCCAAGGTACACATAGGATTCTACTTCTTGGGCTTCACTGTGCCGCTGAACAGCTTCTTTACTGCTGGTGTTGACCTTTATTTTTTGGCACTGGCACCACTCTCTTTTCAGTGGAATTGCAAGGAACAGATTGTAGATTGGGCAGTGGCAAAATGTCATGGAAAGGATGTTTGCTTGCTTGTTGTGCTATAGTAAAAATGAGTTGATCACTTATGTCATTTGTCTCAAGAGTAAAGTCAGCGTGATAACCGCTCAAATGAAATCACACATTTAAGTGTGATGGATGTATCTGTCCTTAAGTATTTCTAGCCAATTTTTCTCCTGTGTGCTACATGCAAGAAACAGCAACTTCAGAGAATGTCCCAACCTGATTCTCCCAACTTTTTATCGAGTGCATGTGGAACAATCTCTAACAATCATTAAAACTTTTCTTTCAAACTTGAAATGTCAGCCTACTAGACACAGCTTAGTCATAAGGATTCATTATCTGGAGACCAGGACTGACAAATTGTATACATTTTCTTGGCAAGCCATCTAATAGTTGTCACTCATGAAGAGCATGCTTGCCCCACCACACGCCTGCTGGTGTACAGCGAAATCCTTCATAAAGTGCATAAAGTTCATAAAGTCTTTATAAAGTTTTTTAAACTCTTACTCAGATACTTTTAGCTCACACGTTGCTTTTATTTTCAAACACTGATGTCAGTAAAATACCATTACACAATGAATCTTTTTAAATATGGCAGACTCAACTACTGTGAAAAAGTAAATACAAGACATCCCTATCATCACTACACAGAAGCCCTCTTCAAATATACTCACACACACCCTACAAACAACTGTCACAGGAAATCAAAATATACAAGGTGACCTTTTGCACCTGTAAGATGCAGCTAATGCCCCACATGTATTAAATGCCTGGCAGTCCACACTGTCTTTGAAGTTCTCCAGCAGAGTATGTGAGACTGGCACCCACGCCATCCTGTGCCATCTGGGCCATCACCAAGGCAGGAATGTGAATGATTGCCCTTGATGGAGGAGTATGTGCTGTATTTAGGACTGATTGCCCAGGACTGGTGACGATATGGTTCAAGGACCATTAACATAAGCTTCGTCCTTGGTAGTGGGGTTATATAATTTTGTGCTAATGAAATGTATCCTTTGACACATGCTGGATACCTGTCGGTAATAATAACATTTCATTTTCAGTAATCGGGGGCTTGAATATTTGAGAGTGGAACCTCGATGTGAGCATATAGAGTGTACAGAGCTTTTTGAGTCTCGTCACAGGAAACTGGATGAAAATTAAACAATGAGCATGTCAATCAGTATTTAAATACAACGGTGTGAAAGGAAGCTCTGGACGATTGTCAAACCTTAGATTCAGGAGGAACAGTGTGGTTTCCCTCCTGGCTGTGGAACAGTGGACAAGAGTTTCACCCTTGCAGGATTTCTGGAAAGGTCATGGGACCATCCAGTCTACATGCATTTTGTGGGCTCGGAGAAGGCTTATGACTGAGTTCTCCTGAGGATGCCTGTAGGGTGTACTGTAGATGGTGGAGTACACTGTTGCTCCGGGCCATCAGGCCCTTGTATAATTAAAGCTATGTCCACATCCTTGGCACAAAGACAGGGAGTGCTGGATGCTTCCAGGGTTGTCTCTTGTCTGTGATCCTATTTCTGAAGGTCATGGACAGGATCTCAAGGTGTAGTACAGGTGAGAAGGGTGTCTACTTTGGAAACCCTTTGTGAGCACAGTTGAGCAACCAAAGAGGCAGAATGGGGAATTCACAAATCTGAGAGGAGTATGAAATGTGAAGCACATTTATTTTTCCACCACAATGCAAGAGAAGAAACAGTTCTGGCCAGCGACCTTCACAGTCCGACTCGAAAACTAGTTCAACACAATGCCCACAAACCAACCCACAACACACTTCTTCTTCTTCTTGTAAATTTTATTGGCGGTTGGCAAACAACAAAATAGTGCATTACCGCCACCCACTAGTATCCCGTCCACTCGTGTCATCCTTGCGCAGGGCCCGCGACCCAGGCGTCGTCAGCCAAGGTCGCAGGCCCCCCTGCAGTCTATCTCACCCTTCTAGCCCCAGTTCTCCCACAACACAGTAAGTGAACCTCTGCTTAAATACTGTCTGGTTATACCATACGCAGCCTCAAGAGGGTTGTTGTGGACACACAAAATTAAAATATTTACATAAACCATTTCCCAAAGTATTTACAAACTTCCATCCATATTTACAAACTCCCAAATGCACAATAAACACAAATAGATAGCAGTGAATCTCAGTCAATTAATACATACAACAAACAGTAACACCAAACACCCCTCTACCTACTACCCACTTGTTGTTACCCTCCCGGAACTAATAAAAGGTACTCCGGGGAATTCTTTTGCCCGAGCACCCTGGGAGACTGGAGGAAAGGCAGAGGTAAATGTGTTCATTAGGTGAATTACCTTTTTTGCTTTGTTTATGTATGTTAGCATGTGCATTTTCTTAGCACCCACCTAATTAACAATAAATAATATAACATGTCTGCTAATTCACAGGTCAACAGCTGAATGGAAGAATGCTGCGTTGCTCTGCTGACCATGTGACTCAGCTACCTTCCAACCCTTCAAACAAACAATAAATATCTATTAAAACACAGTGCCTGAGTCTTATTCATTTATGTCAGACATACCCAATTATCTATATCAGTGTAGCAGTTACCAACATTATTAGTAAAACATTGTAGTAAGTGGATCATTACACCCTACTTTTTGCAGATGACGTGGTTCTGTTGTTTTCATCATGTATGCACTGGAGTAGTTTGTAGCCTAGTGTGAAACAGCCAAGATAAGTAAGCGCCTCCAAATTTGAGGCTCTCTGGCTGAAAAGAGTGAGTGTTTCCTCTGGGTAGGACGTGTGAGGTTTCCGAAGCTAGGGCATTCAAGTATCTTTGGATCTTATCCATGAGCGACAGTCTTACAGATTGGTGCAGCATCAGCAGTAACGCAGGCTTTGTACCTGATTCGTGTTGTAGAGGGCGCTGTAGAGGGCAAAGCTTTTGATCAACCCATCCATCTATTTTCCATTCCTCAGTTGTGGTTATGAGAGCTGGGTAATGACCTAAAGAGTAGGGTTGCAAATAAAAGTGGCCAAAATGAGTTTCCTCTATAGGATGGCTGGGCTCAGGCATAGAGATAAAGTGAGGAGTTTGATGATCTGGAAGGAGCTCAGAGTAGAACCACTGTTTCTCTGTGTCAAAGGAAGTTGAAGTTGTTCAGGTGTCTGGCTAGGATGCCCTCTGGAGGCCCTCCAGGCACATCCAACCAAAAGGAGACCCTGGGGTAAACCCTCTGGAGACACCATATATCTCGTCCAGCCTGGAAAGCCCTCAGGACCCTCCAGGTAGAATTGGAAAGTGGGGAGAACGATGTCCAAAACATCCTGCCAGGTGCCATTACAGCCCAACTTCAGATAAGGAGACAAGGGATGGATGGAATATTACTGGAAATATTTCATATGATTTTGGTGAGGATGCTGCATCAATGGAGCACGCAGGAGTCAGGACATACTGTAGGATGCCTATATGCTGGCTGCAACTTTACACAATGCAAGAATAACAGAGAGCTATATGTACTATTCTTATATTGCCCCAATCCAATATCAGAATGCCCATTTCTACTGACTCAGACTGAATCTACTTTCTAGCATGCATTTCCGCTGGGTCATACATAGAAACGTTCTGGACTTCAGTGCATGTGTCAAAACAGTTTAAGTTGACATTTGGCTCATCTTATTTACAACCAGTCCTTGTAAATCAAGCACTTGCAGACCTTTCATGACTGGTTCCATCACACCAGCCTTTAAATTCTGAAAGGGATAAAGCTACAAATTGGGCATGAATGATCCAACCTCTTCAAGAAGAAGCCTTGATACTCCTGTTGCTGTTGCCTTGAACCATCTGAGTATTAATAGAGAAGGGCTGTGCTAGAGTACACTGCGGGACTTTGACCTGATACTGAGAATGTACTTAGCTAACGTAACCAATGAACATCTACTGTTTACTTATTGGGTTTCCTGATATAACAACCTCCAAAAGTAGTAAAACAGTTTGTTCCTAGAAGTAAGTGTGCTACTTATAGAGTTTCTCTAAAGATAAAGCTGTGCGTCACATTATGCACATTATGTTGCAACTTTTAGAACAGTTCGCCATTAATCAGTCCAAATAAGTATGTGATTAAATCCAATTTCTATACTTAACATTGTACTTGTCTGGATCTCATGGACTGCTGTGATCCAAGGATGACTGATCAGCCAGTTAGTTCAATATATTTGGAAAATAAAGTAAAAGTAAACAGTAAAATAGTTGGTCAGAAGTCAGTTTAAAAACACAATCAGTGCTTGCAGATCAAATTACTACTAGTCCTACTTGGTTGCTGCACTGATCTGAAATGACCTGCCAGCGTGGTTACACTTTAGAAGAGAAAAATTCAGTGTTTTGGAGGTACACACCTGACTTTCAGCCAGAAAACTGATGTTTTGTGCTTGGTTAGGAAAGAGTTAGGGTAAGAACTGAAATCCATGTTAGAAACCTTCATTCTTAGACCACTAACTTGTCAAATTCTGTCCCATCTAAAGATGGCAACACCAGCACACATTTTACATGAATTTATTCAACTGCCGCTACATTAATTTGAAACTGGTTGCACAAAAGACCCACAGGATGGTTTTCTTGAAATCCTACTTCAGTTTTGACCCTGACTGTGGAGCCATTTTCACATATGCGCTGTAGCCCCAAACTGTACAGGAGATGTGTTTAAGAACACAAATATCAGAATCATTTGGTCTTCATATTTCCAGCACCTTGGTACAAATTCTGCATGAGCCCATGTGAGAACAGATTGGGCAATGCTCTGATGAGTTCTCAGTGAACGTCAAGTATCCTGCTTTCTGCACGCTCAGCCCAGTCTCACAGCAGTTCGTGAAGTAGTCATGAAAAGGCAATCATGCTTTTCAACTCAGCAAAAGTGACGTGTGAAAATCTCTTATTAAATTTGAAAATCAATTCTAAAAACAATAGGAAGCCAGTGGAGAGGTAGGGATTGGGGTGATGTTATGCTGTCTGTTAAAACCAGTAAGAAGCTGAACTGTTGTATTCTCAACCAGCTGGAGGTGAGAAAGTGTCTTTTTCTGTTTCCTGACTATGCCCTGTTTTGACACAACACTTCATGGAAGTTTTAGTCGTTGCTACTGCAATACAATCTTGGCAGGAATCCCCAGCAGACTGATTCATGAATTCAACTTATTCAGAATTCTCCAGAAAGGATAATTCAGAGTCAACTGCACATGTCACACCCCTGCTAATTCAATTGCATTGCCATCTATTAGTGAAATGAATTAACTCTAAAATACTACCATTAACATTTAAAACTCTTAATAGTCTCTGCTCTATGTACTTTGATGACATTAGCTATTCTATTTGTTTTATTCATTGTATTATACTATTTAAACATTTTAAAAATTCATTTCTGAGCTACACTGTTTTATAGTATATTTTAGTGTTAACTGTTTTATTATTGTGTGATGTGAGGTGACCTTGAGTGTCATAATAGGTACCATTAAGGAATCTGTATTATTATTATTTTCCATTAAAAGCAGCAACAGAGTTGCAATAGACCTGCCTTGAGAAAGTAAATGCATGGATAACTTTCAACAGATCTGAATGTAATGTATTAGTTTTATTCTAGAGATGGTTATAATTTGGAGAACGCAAGACTTTGTTAATGCGAGGCTCAAAGCTAAGAGTTGAATTGAATTGAACACCCAGGTTCCTGGAAAAAGGTTTAATATTTGTATGCAAAGGGCTGTAAGAACTCCTCGTGGTGTTTATCCAGTTTGTGAGATTCAGCAGTAGGATTTTTGATTTTGAGGTACTGAGTTGCAGAAAATGTTGTGACACCCAACAATTAATATTACTGAGATAATTTAAAACAGCAGCCAGGCTTTTCAGGCCAACAGGCCTCATCAGAAGGTATACCTGTGTGTCGTTGGCATAGCAATGAGTGGAGACACTAAGAGTGTATAACATGTTATCGAGAGGAAATAAATAAATAGAAAATATAAACGGACCTATAAGTGGCTGGCAATGCAAGATACTTATGGTGACCAGAAATGTTCTTCCGAAAAGATACAAATGAAACCAGACAAGTGCAGCATCCCTGATGCCAACCCATGATATACAGCTCCAATTCAAAATAGGTTGGGACACTGCATAAAATATACATGACTTTTAAGTCTCATAAACCAAGATTTTATTCACAGTAGAGCATAGAAAACATCAAATGTTGGAAGTGAGACATTTTAATATTTAATGAAAAAACTTGTACATCTTGAATTTGATGGCAACAACACATCAACACCAACACAAGTTGGGGCAAGGGCAACAAAAGGCTGGAAAAGTAAGTGGTACTAAAAAGAAACAACTTGAGGAACATGTTGCAGCTAATGAAGTTAATTGGCAACAGGCCAGTATTGTGACTGGGTAAAAAAGAGTGGCAGAATCTCTTAGAAGTAAAGATGAGTAGAGGTTCAGCAATCTGCCAGAAACTGTGTCTACAAATTGTGGAGCAATTTCAGAATAATGCTACTCAATATAAAGTTGCAAAGACTTTGAATATTCCATCATCTACAGTTTATAATATTATCAGAAGATTCTGACAATCTGGAGACATCTCTGTTCACAAGGGACACGGCTGAAGACCAATATTGGATGCTGGTGATCTTTGGGCCCTCAGGCAGCAGTGCATTGTAAACAGCCACGATTCTCTCGTGGAAATCTCTGCATGGGCTCAGGAACACTTCTGGAAATCGTAGTCTGTGTACACAATTTGTTGTGCCATCCACGTATGCAAAGAAGAAGCAATGTGTGAACATGATCCAGAAACACCATTGTCTTCTCTGGGCCAAAGCTCATGGACTGAGGCAAAGTGGAAAACTGTTCTGTGGTCAGACCAATTTAAGCTGGAAATTCTCTTTAACGCCACATCCTCCGGACTAAAAAGGAGAGGGACGGTCCTGCTTGTTATCAGCGCTCAGTTCAAACTTCTGCATGTCTGATGGCATGGAGGTGCATCACTGCCTATGGTACCGGCAGCTTGCACATCTGGAAAGGCTCCATCGAAGCTAAAATGTATACACAGATTTTCAAGTATCTTTTTCAGGGAACGTCTTGCATATTTCAGGAAGACAACGCTAAACTGCATACTGCAGCTATTACAAAAGCATGGCTTTGCAGTAGAAAAGTGCTGCGTGCCTGCAGTCCAGACCTTTCACCAACTGAAAACATTTGGCACGTGATGAAACATACGACAAGGAAGACCCCGGACTGTTGAGCAACTGGATTCCTACATCAGACCAGAATGGGACAACATTCCTCTCCCAAAGATCCAGCAGCTGGTCTCCTCAGTTCCCAGACATTTACAAACTTGTTAGAAGAAGAGGGGATTTTACACAGTGGTAAATATGGCCCTGTCCCAACTTTTTTGAGGCATGTTGCTGCCATCAGATTCAAGATGAGTTAGTATTTTTCATGAAATACTTTCGACATTTGATATGTTTTCTGTGTTTTTTGCAAATAAAATATTGATTTATGAGATTTGCAGACATTGCATTGTCTTTTTATTTACATTTTACCCCGTGCCCAAAAAACTCCTAAACCAGACTGAAATTTCTTTCAAAATGTAATTTTGACACATAAACAAACAATGTTAAGTTGAAGCCCCTTTTCTAAAGCTTTTCATAAGAATCAAACACCTTTATTTCAAACAATGCCTGGGCCTGATTTTCCCAGACATTATCCAGAGCTGTTGTCTGAAGATGGCCTAAATGCACGGTTTTCTCACATTCATTTTTTAATGGACGTGTAAATCACTCGCTCTCAGTTCGACCTCTAAATAAAGTGGTTTGGTAACATTTGAACACATGTTTTAAGCCTCAGTGGACTTTTTTCCCCCCCTTCTCGTTCTTGTTGCATTCCCATCTCACCATGTTTGCATAAGCGATGGTCACTGAAAATAAAGCCCAAGATCAAACAAATGTAACAAACTTGCTTAGTCTGGATGTTAGAGAATTGGAAACAGATTTTGAGCAGCTTCATCTAACAGGCCACTTTATTTTCATTCTTCCTTGGTCCATGTTTGCGGGGTATAGCGCCATGCAGCATGACGCAATAAAAACAATTCTCCATTGAGAAAACTCTGCCCGTATTAGAGGGACCGCTCCCTTCTCATGCCATTATTTATTTGCTCTGCTCAGGTAAAGCTCCACTGATGTCAGCCCTTTCTCAGTCCAACATCAGGGAATGAAGTCAGTGGTGTTTGAAGGAGTGAGATCATTTTTCCATTGACTGCAGAGTGGGGCAATGTAAGGGACACCTCTTGTGGCAATAAGGGAGCTGTTGCCTGTCTGCCTATTTGTCTCTCTATCGACCTGTCTGTCTGCCTGCTTTTATACTTACCTGCAACTGTCCGTCTGAAAATGACTCCTTTTCATGTCATTCCAAAGGCATGATGAACATATCTGAGGCAGGTCATGGTTTTGGTTTCTGTTGTTCTGTATTCAAATGGTCTTTATAGGCATATCATTTAACATACACTGTCGACCTTATGCATACCTAATACCTTAGGTATTTACATAAAAAACTGATACAGTAAAGCATGCACTTGATCTAACAAAGAGAACCTGCAGAGATACAGAAAAACATGACCTAAATCAAAAACGCAAACATAAATAAAGTTAACATAAAGTTCCAAGAATCATTTTTAAATTTTTTTTCTCCAAGTACAGTTTCTGAATATTCACGAACAGTACTTATCAGTTCTCTTTGGAAATGACTGCCTTAGGCTAGTAATATAATGCTGATTTAAATAACCGTATTGCTCTGTCATCACAAGTGAAACAGAGCTGACAGTTGGACTTGGAGTGAATAAATATTGAATAGCTATTCTGCTTTTACTGAAATGCAGGGAAAAGTGAAGGCTTCTGAACTGACTGAGTGTATATATGGCTTGTCAGAGCTATGAAAATGTAAAAATGCATGTCTGGGTGGTACAGTGTAAGTTATATGGCTAGAGAATACTGCGTTAACAAGGGACTATAAATCAGGCTAAAGAATGGTTACAGTACACCTTCTGGCTGCTCGACTGTATTCTCCACCAAGGGGTCGTCACAGTGGATAATCCACATTGCTAATTTGGCAGCGGTTTTACGCCAGATACCCTTCCTGACGCAACCCTCCGTGGTGAGAGGGGCTTGTGTTCCCACCTGGAATCAAACCAGGGACCTTTCCGTTGTAGGGCAAACGTGTAAACCACTACACTACTGGGGAAACTAACTGGGTAAATACAACCATTGGTTTGAGGACTGTAGTTTTGAAGCCTTGAGTTCACCATTGCCATCCATCCATCCATCATCAGGTGCTTAAAGCTCGCCCCGTCCATCATACACTTCCTTCACTGTTGGGCATCAATCCCATGCAGTTTCTCCCATCGCCACCAACTTGGAGAACGGTCATCAAATAAGATCTGTTTTCTGATGTCGCTGTTATCCAATCTGCCCATGTGAGCTAGTTATTTTAATTGCTGTTTGCGACAGAAGGGTTCTAGTGGTGTTGTGCCAGTGATGTGATGAAGGTCTGTGTTGGATAGCTTAAACCTCCATTCGTTGTTGTTGCCATCTGATCTTTCATCAGTCCTGTCATTTCTATGTCTTTCATATCCGCCTTTGAACATCCTAAGAAATCCGTTCCACACCACCTCCATCTTCTCCATCTCTCTCACATTCAGCTGCCAGGTCTGCACACTGTACAGAAGACGGGGTCTCACACATGTAGTGAGGAACTTTATTCTTGTAGACATATGTATTCTCCGATCTGTTAGCTCATGCTTGCGCTTGTTCCATTCTTCAAATGCTGATCAGATTCTCAAACCAAGAATTTGAGTGTCCTCGCTGGAATTAGTCATTGCATGGCCCAGATATCTGAAGCTTCTCACATTATTTATTTCGTTGCCATTTATGCAAAGGAGGCCTTCTTGGTCTTTAATGTCTTCGTCGACGTTAAAAGTCATCGTTTTTGTTTTCGTGTAGGACATTTTTAACCCAAATCGAGAGTAGGTGTTGTCATAAATCCACAGGATGTTTTGGCTTCCTTCCTTCCTTCCTTCCTTCCTTCCTTCCTTCCTTCCTTCCTTCCTTCAGTCCTGCCTATCTGGGTTTGGTCATGGGGGCAGCAGTGTTAGCAACGTATCCCAGACCTCCCTTCCTCTCACTGGCTTCCTACTCCTGCTCTTCTGGGGGAACACCAAGGCATTCCCAGCCAAAAGACATAATCCTATTCTATTAATCCTATAACTACTGGTTGAACACTACTGGAAATGAGCTGTTGTCTCCATGAAATCTGACTCCCTGATGAAAGTTTGTAGGTTAAACATGGTCTGTGAGAATGAAGGCATTCTGGATGTTTAAAGAAGAGTGACTCAGAGGTAATACTGTAACACAGCTGGTTACGTTTAAAAGGTGGTACGTATGGAACAAGCTACTTTCAAAAAACATTTAGGATGTGTACCAGACAAACAGTACTGTGCAAAAGTCTCAAGCCAGCGCTCTTTTCTTTATATTTTGAAAAGAAAATTGGAAATAGGTGCTTGAAATTATTAAAACATGTGCAAGCATAAATGGAAATACAATACATGAGGTAAAAACAGTTAATATGAATTTAACCAGCTTGAGAGCCAATATTTGATATGACCACCTTTATTCTTTAACATAACCTGAACTTTCTTAGGTAAGCTTTCTTGTTATTTCGTTAATTTGTCATCAGGAATAGTTCTCCAGACTTCTTGGAGGACATCCTTTGGATGTTGACTGCCTTTTGTTCCATTCTCTGTCAGGATGATCCCACTCTGCTTCTAAAATGTTGAGGTCCATTCATCACTCCATAGACCTGTTGCCACTGATTTTCAGTCCAGTTCTTGAGTAATTTGGCATACCTCTGCCTTTTCTCTGTGTTTCTCTTTCATTGTGAATGGCATCTCACAGAGCACTGTTCAACCCATCATCCGAAAATAGAAAGAGTATAGTACAACTGCAAACCTACCAAGACATGGCCATCCACCTAAACTGACAGGCCGGGCAAGGGGAGCATTAATCAGAGGAGCAGCCAAGAGGCCCGGGGTAACTCTGGAGGAGCTGCAGAGATCCACAGC
>VUQH01038048.1:0-20399 GCA_015106775.1 Etroplus canarensis | reverse complement strand
TTATATATATATATATTGTGTATATATATATATATATATATATATATATATATATATATATATATATATACACACACATAGAGAGAGAGATAGAGAGAGAGAGAGAGAGAGAGAGACATATATATGCAGATCCTAAACAGTACCAAAATGAAAAAAAATTAGGTGGACAGAATATCTATCAGAACATCGAAAAGGTGAAAAACAGAGTCAGAGCCTAGTCACAGTGTGGGATTTTTTGCAGCGCATTTCTATCATGGCAGGAAAACAGCATGATGGAAATTTATTGTTTTATTGTACCACTACGTCTCATTTTCCTTCCCTCTTCCTTCCTCGGGCCTCTCTTTCTCTGATTTAACCCTGTAGTTTTCGTCGTATCCATGGTATCAGATAATAAGTACAGATTCACACCTCACAATGAGCTGTTTCCTGTTTGGATTTGAGTCAAGAAGCTGTTTAATAATGTCTGGATAACAGGAAGCAGACCCGTATATACTGTAAATCCTGCAGGTTACAGAGTAAATAAAGATACGTGCTGTAGCCATGTGGAAAGGACAGGTACTACAATAAAGGAAATTCTCAGTTTTACTGACAGACATGAAAAACCTGACTGAATTTGTCTTTTTTTTTCTATAGATAACATAAAAGAGTTAAAATATAATTTTGTTAAAAAATAGATGCATAATATATTCATATAGGTCATAAAATACTGTCTATCAACTTGTACAGCCTTAGTCCATGTCAGTGGGTCTACTCCTTTCATGAGTCCCCACAGAGAATCATCTACCTATATCTCACCCTATCCCATACATCCTTTTCTGTCACACCAACCCTCTCTGTGGTCTTCCTCTTTTCATCCTGCCTGGCAGCTCCATCTTCAGCATCCTTTGCCCATATATCCTCTATCCCTCCTTTCCACATCTCCAAACAACTCAACCTGAGCTGTCACTCAGATGTACTCCAGTTTTTTGTCAATGCCAAACCATACATCATAGCAGGTCTCACCACCTTGTAAACCTTCCCTTTCACTCTTGCTGCTGTCCTGCTGTTCCAAAGCACCCCTGACACTTATCTCCACCTATTCCACCCTGCCTGCACCGTCTTCTTCACTGTCCAGTGCTTTGGATGATTGACCCCAGGTATTTAACTCATCAAACTTCACTAGCTCTACTCCTTGCATCGTCACCATTCCACCTGCCTCCCTCTCATTCACGCATATATGTATTCTGTTGTGCTTCTACTGACCTCCTCTCTCCAGGCTTCAGGGGCACAGACCCGATCCCTGATGTAATCCCACCCCCAACTTTGACCCATCCATCACTCCTACTACGCACCTCACCACTTTCTTGATGTTTTCATACATGCTTTGCACCACCCTCTTCTCATGTACTCCTGACTTCTTCATATAATACCAAAGCTCCGTTCTATGTCACTGGGTACCTCTCTGTATGTACGTTGTTTTTTTTTTAAATTTTATTATATTTTTTTTTAATCACAGCTTTTCTGGTGCTTCATGATCCACAGTCCTGTTAAAAAGACATAAGCATTAAAGTAGTAGAGAAACATGATATGCCTTATAGCAGCCCAACAACTACATAAAACTCCAGTCACTCTTGTTCATTTAAACAACGTTTATTTATTAAGTTTTTACAAATAAGGTAACAAATTTCATTGTATTGTAGCGCAAAGCGCAAGGTTTTGTTTTTAATAAGAAGCTTGAACACTCTATACTTAGTGCAAAACATACCATTAAAGGCTCTCGATGACTCCTTACATGTATTTTTTTGTTATGCTTTCTTTCGTTCTTCCATATTTTTAAAAATCCAACCATTTTTGTACGTCAACCACGATACAGAAAAAGGAAACCACTGAATTAAATTAGGTGCTGTTAGAGACAGTAAAACGGCACATAAAACAAGTGAGAATTTAAAAAGTTCAAATGTGAGAGCATCAGAGAGACCAGAAACAAAAACCAACATATTGCTGCTGTTCTCCAGACATCATTTCACAGGAGCAAGCTACATAAAACAGCAAGGAGTTGCACTGTATTTATGACTGTAGGTTTGCGTGTGCACTGAAAGGCAAAGTCTTTTTTTAAATGTTTTTATTTTATTTTTTTACATGTGGGCACTTCTACAGTAAAAAGCATAAAGGGTAAGCGAGCCCTGAAGAGGCGAAAACCATAACACATCAACAGAAACAATTCTAATTGTTTCTAAGTGAGTTCAAACAACTATTGCTACACTGTGTGTGCCTCTCCTCAAATGCAACTCCTACTTTTCCACCTTAACTTCAGAGAACTTCATGATAAGAGCGCCTGTGCTGGAAAACTCTCGAGCCTTTCACAGTAAAATTCCTCCAACATAACTCCAAAACTTCACAATAACTGCACCCACTTTACAAAACAGGTCCTCCAGCAGGGGCATAATTGTCAAACCCAGCTGTAATCTCAGAGTTACTTTAATAATATTGCATTGTGGCTATTGAGCAGTAGGCATTCCTTTTATTGTAATAATTATGCAGTAGAGAGACAGCAAAACATGATAAAACAAAATATGGAAATCATTTGAGGCTTGAGCAGTTGCAAAGTGAAAATACAGGATGATACCTGGAAAACAAAACAGCTCCAGTGAATAAAAGCAGGTAAATACGCTATTTTCTTTTAAAAAATGATCACCCCCATTGACAAAAAGACCAATGGCACTGAGTTGGTGGCATCATTAAAGGTCTGACAGGATGCTTAAAATCAGAACTAAAAAGCAAAGTGGCTCAATGACTATTCACAGCTTCAACCAAACGTGCCTAGTAGTAAAAATGTTGCATTATGTTTCTTGAGAAATACCACAAAAATGGCAAAAGCAATGTTTTTTGTATAAACTTTACAAAGTAACTTTTTCATCATATGTATATGTAAATTCAAAAAATACAAAAAGCAACGGAAAGATGCAAAGCTTCGAAGTTTGTACCGAATGAAGAGAAAACAAGAGAGGGTGTCAGAGGCATTGGCTCTACACTGCTGTTAATCCATTATCACAATGACTTCCATCATTTTAACTACCTTCAGTACTATGGGCACCCTATCATCATCATCATCACCACCACCACCATTGCAAACACTGCCATGCCATCATGCTCAAATAAAGCGCAACTTTTTGGCCTGCGTAATAATTTTAGTAAATAAAACTGCTAGTTGCCCAGCCTTGGTAACATTTTTCCTCATGCAATTAAAAACACCATAATGACATCATGGGGTTAAAGTAGACAGGCAAGATAGCTGCAAGGATGGTGGTACACCACTGCAGACTTTTTATACTGCCCTTGAACCTTTTAAAGGCCCTGACAACTGATTTTCTCAATCATTTTTTTTTACTAAGTGATAGATTACTGTATAAAACAAAAAAAAATATGCTAGATTTTGAAAAATTTTGGTCTTTTCTCCATTTCTTTTTTCCTCTGTTCTGTTAAGTGTTTTGAAGTGTCACAAAAAGTTGAAGTCATAATGTGTTTACAAACATGGAGAAGATCAGCTGTATTTTCAAGTGTTAGGTTGCTGCTTATTCTGACATAGAGATGCTTTTTTTATGTTGGTTTTAATATGTGCCTTGGGTAGCCAGATCACAAGATGACAGCAGTTGTTTACCTGCAGGTTCTATCATGTGTGCAAAGATGTCTAACTGACAATTTGGGTTCAGATTTTGTTATTGATTAAGCCACTGTGGCGACCCCTTGGAGAAAAATACAAGGGAGCAGCTAAAGTTACACTCACACTGTCACTTCTGTTAGAAGCTCAAAGAGACCCCTGCACAGTTATTCCAACTGAGACTGGCAGGACAGAGTAATTTGTGTCTTGCAAAGGGCGCGGAACAGGCCAAAAGTATCTTGCACTGGTGACATCCTAGGGGGACACAAAGGAATACTACTGTCTACACATCAAAAAATGTGGCCCGATCCATTACACACAACCTTAGGAGATCACAGTGCACCTTAGTGGTCACTTACACTTACATTTAGCACAATTCATCTGTGATCTGATCATTGTGAAGCCAAGGATAAACAAGGTTTTAGTTATCCCAACTGTTGAGACTGGAAGAAAAAAGTCTTATGATTTTAAAGGGCTGCAGGACTAGATGAAAAATAGATAAACTTGCATTAGTGACATAGTTTTCTCTTAAGGGGATCATCAGAGAGCATTAATGTTTACACTTCGAAAGATGTGGCCTGATGCACTGCAGACTACTTCAGAAGATCACAATGTGCCTTAGTGGTCACTTACAGTTTATTCAGCACTGTCCACTTGTGATCTGATCACTCCAGATGCATTTTAAAACCAAGCATAAACACGGTTTTAGAAATCTCTAAACAGGGCCGTTTTTTTAGTCTAACACCATAACCATCAGCATCTGTCTCTCATAATATTTTACAAGTGAAACAGACTTTCAAACAGAGCAGCACTGTCATCCTTACTGCCATCCAAGTCAACTGTCAGCAGAGTGCAACATCGTGGGCCACAGCACATTTCTGACTAGCTATGGTGGTCTCAGAGTTAAAAATTCTGACAGAATGCTTAAGCAAGTCTGATTTTAACTAATTTCACACCAGATTCAAGTTAAAATCTGAATTACATTAGAAATAATGTTATATCACCATAGCAAGGCAAGCTGTCCTGCAAGTATGCTGCACCTGGGTCAAAGTACAGAGTGGTCCAAGCTTCAAATACAATCTTCAATAACGCCCTCCTTAAAACTGAAAAAAATACAGCATTGGAAACAACACTGATGACAAATGGTGGCCTTTTTCTGTTGTCGGAGGCTAATTAGGTTAATTCACTCCAAATTTTCCCAGTTTTGCAGAAAATATACTCGTGAGAATTAATCACAAACCAGCCTTAACACACACACACCATAATTAATGCATTGATATACTGCAGGCCTCTTCCGCTAACCACTGACTTCACAGCAACACCGTTATATCCTCCACACGTACGTTCCAGTGTGCTCACTTTAACCCAAGTCCTTGACCCCCAACAGAGAAGCAACAGGAAGGATGCAAGGCACTAGTAAATACCTCCAGTGATCACTGGAGGCTCTAGAGGGGTCAGGAGAAGCGAAGACAGCGAAAATAAAATACTTTTTTCAAGTACATTAAAATGGACACCATTGGTTTATACATTCACATTCATCTAACAAAACCAGGGGAAAAAGGGAAGAGGAGGGCTATTTAAAGTGTCTGATAGATAAGTACTGTATTAAGAAAAAAATAGCTAGCTTTAGTTTATTATCTAAATATCAACTATCCTGGTGTTCACTCCGGTTTGTCTTTATATGCAGGTTTGAAGGTCAGTTTCAGCTTTCAATTTACTCAGTTATAGAGATGAACTGAAATAGCAATTGATTAGTTGTTGGTAAGGCATTGGTTTTGGAGTTTGTCCTCAGTAAATCAATAGGACGCTTATTGAAAAGAGAGAGGTAATCCATTTTCAAAAATCCATTTATGGAAAGCTGTGAATTGAAACTGAAAGGACCCCAAACTATTCTATGTATGCTTTTATTGTTTTTTTTTAAGTTTGTGACATTTCACCCTAAAACTAATGTTGTCCAACAACATTTTCTATTAACAAACAACAATAATCACAGTGTCTCCACATCGTACAGCGATGTGCACATATAACAGGTCCATTGACAGAACACGGTTTTGTTTTTGTTTCTTTTTAAATAGAACAATCATTAACAATAATTATGATAATAATGTACATTGCATTTCAACCCAAATATTGAAACCAACCTAATTATGACACTAAGAACTGAGGCACAGTCTATGAGTCTAAGTTGGTTAAACAGCTGCTATGCCTCCAACAATGTGTGAGAGTATTTACATAAGACGTGTGTGTATTTATATGAATGTCACATGCAATGCGTGTGTGTGTGTGTGTGAATGTGTGTGTCAGATTGCTAGCTGAGGGCAGCAAGCAAAACAAACCCAACAAAAACAACAAAAAATGGAATCATCATTGCTGACATTAAAAAAAAATTAAACCGACACACTGTACACGGATATTATTCTGATAACAAGGTCACTTTTTCACACTCTCGTGTTTGGGCTTTTTTTTTTTTCTTCTAAAAAATTTCTGCTTTTATTGCTTCAAATGGCAACAGAGAGGCAAAGAGAGGGATGGAAGAAGAGGTGGAGTCGTGATCGTGAAGAGGCGGTTGCGTGCAGAAGCATCTGTTCTGCCCATTCATTATGACCCTAAAGTAAGCAGTGCAACAGGAAACTGGTGGAGGGCTGACTCTAACACAAACTGTTTGGCTCTTCTTCACGAGTTTTCTTTCTTCCATCTCTCTCTATGTCTTTGAATACTTTGTCACACTGAGGGGAAATGAGAAGACAGTGAAGATGCTGGGCTACATTTACTCTTGATATGTACTTGATTTAATCTTGAATTCCTTTGTGCTTTTAAGGGTTGGGAAGGATTTCCAACTTACAAACTACTTCCTGAAACACTCTATTAAAGTTAGGATAATCAATATGTACTCATTTTCTAATAATCTTTTCTGCTCTTACCTGAAAGCTTTTATCTGCTGCCATTTGCATCTTCGCCTGTAATCATTAAATTTAAGGATGCCAAGTGCAGTCAAAAACACTGATGATTTTGATACTGAACACTAAGCAAGACACCTGCAATCTGAGTACTAGCAATGCTCATCCCCAATGGAAGAAATGCATTCTGGGCAAAGAAGGCTGCTGTGCTACAAAGACTGATGAATGTGGATAGCAGAGGCAACAGGCAGCTCTCCTAAAATCTGTACCACGAAGAAGTGATAAGAAGATACTGCGTGGACAGAAGGGCTAAATTTGGATTTTGTAAAAGCTGGCCACCACATTCTTCCTCCTCCTCAGCCTGATGTAATGTCTTCCCACCATCATCTAGTAAAGACAATTGCTACCGCATTATGATAAAGATATGTTAACTCATTTCAGAGCATGAAATTCCACAAGTATAACCCAGCCATAGGAGCCTATACAGAAGACCTCACATGCAGATAGTTATTGACAGAAATTACACACCCTGTCACAACCTCTTTGGCCTTTATTCATTGCACTCTGAGTTTTTTCTTTATTCTTGATCATTTGGCTGGCTGTTACAAGCCCATAGTAGAAAGGCTGCATTTTCGTCTGTGACGGTTTTCACGCAGTGATGAGAGGGAAGTGGAGATGACCAGTTTGCATTTCTCTTTCTTGTCTTCTCTACAGTTCATTTCCTTGTCTTGAACAGATTTAATTCAGACATTTTAAAACACCCTTAAACCCTTCATACTGCTTTGACAATCCAGCCCAAGACATTCCATCTCCCACCAGTCCTGTTGAGCCGTAGTTCAAACCGGCCCTCACTCCAACCCCTACGTGGTCCTCAGGTTGGGTCCTCCTGGGTTACTGACTGACTTCTGCAGGGCATTGGCCAGATGGAAAGCTTGGAGTGGCCCCTGCCCTGGAATCTGGCCCTGTGGGGTGGGGTAGGGGCCCAAGGGCTGAGAGGTGCTGACCAGCAGAGGCTGTGTTGGTGCTTGCTGCGGGGTGGACAGGCTGTGAGCTGGACCAGACCATTGTGCACTATAGGTAGCAGTTGGGGTGTAGTGAATGAACTGGGGAAGCTGGGGTTGGGGTGGAGTGGAGGAGGCAGGAGGGTGGCTTAAAGAGCCCTTACGGACAGCCAGAGAGGTAGCGGTGGAGGGGTTTGTTGGGATGTGGGCTGAACCACCTATGCTGCTGGGACACAGCTGGCTGGGAGCAGAGTACTTCCGCCCCAGACTGGCTGACTGGATAACCTGCAGAGGTGGAGGCAATTTTAGACGAAGAGAGAAGAAAGATCATTCAAACCAAACCATAGAGCAGTTATTCAAAATTAAGCATTTTTCCTAAAATAATACTTGATTCCAGTTCCATTTGGTAGTTATGAAGATGCCCTTCAAGCAATAAAATTTGACTATTGAACAAGCCGCCTTAAAACATGATGTGAATTCAGCAACTATGTATCTTTGAGAAGAAAAAATTAAAATCCGGCCATGTAACATTTATCTTAGTTTGCCTGCTTTACAGGAGATGAAATTTCTAAGCAAACTGAAGTTTCTCTGTGTTACTCAATGCACTACCAACACAGCAAAGCTCCAGAAAGGAAGAGTCTGAGGTTTTCTGCATGTCAGTTGGTTTTAGTAATTTAATAACTGGTATATTTGTTCAGGAACTTCTAAAAAAGTTAAAAAAAAAAAAAAATCAAAGTAGGCAGGTTGTTGTGTCCAGCCAAATGCCAAAACACTGGCATAAAGAACCTGGTTTTCACTCACATCAGTACAGTACAGAAGATCATTCATGGCATACACTATATTCTTCACACAGTCTTCTGTATCAACTGCATTAACTTGGACCTTATGATGTAAGAGATATGGTGGGGATCAAACAGCTGTTTTTTTGTCCTTGCCTCCTCTCGTAGGTTAGTGCAAAATAATAATTTAATACCAACCTCATAGCTGTGTCCCTGTGCAGGGGCCTGCTGCAGCTGTTTGGCACTCCTCTTACCCTAAAAAAAAGTTCAATGTTTGGTTCACTTTACAAACTTACTGAACAGAATAATTCATCACAAAAGAAAATCATCTTTTTTTTCCCCCCACTGATAAAGAAAATGAAATTCTGGGCATGGTCATTATTACTTTGTAGAATTTTGACAGGTAGAAGCAGTGTGGAATAACATACATTATTACTGCAGCTAAACATTAAACTTTAAAAAATGTGTTCTTATGAATAACATTAGACTAATACATTATTGTTTCATCTAGTGGTTGTTTTTCTCAGTAATACTAAAGTTCTCAGAGTATGTGGTGAGGTCTTCAAATATCTTGATTTGTCAGACTCACGGTCCAAAACCCAAGAGATAGTCTGGTCAGCATCACAGATAAAAAAAACAATAGGAACCAGCTAATTCTTTGCTTTTTGTCCTTGGGATTTAAACAGATTTGTTGATCATCCAACAACTGTTTCAGCTCTAAACAGGTGTTGTTCAAAAATGTCAGCAGCAAACAGGGTCAACATTATTAAAATAGGAAACAGACTGTGGAGTTACTGGTCGTGTAAACAGTGAAAGTACCAAACAGATGCAGGACCTGATGGATCCAAATGCCAAAAAGCCCTGGCTGAAGTTTGTTAAACAGACCAAGCACTTTTAGAGTTTAAATTCTTTCCTCTCGTTGTCATCATGCCTGGTGAGTCACTGATGAAAGAACATTTTCTATGTCATAACAACTTTTGCTATACCAAGATAAATTACAACACAGCAGCAAACCTGTGAAAGGTTCATGGCATCCCTGGCCCAGTTATCCACCAGTTTATGGAGGTCATCAGTGAAGGTTCCTTTCCTCTGGTGGGGGGCTGACATATTGGGGGGCAGACACTGAGAGCCCCCCTGGCTTTGACCCAAACCACCTGAACCGCTCACTGCATTGGTGCTATTAGTCCCTGTGAGGCGAGACAGAGCAAAAGGAGGAGAAGAGCAAAAAGGGTGAGATATTGTTTAAACAATGAGGTGTAACTGATGTTATCTGGATGACTGTGAATGCAGGCAGCCCCGTCTTAACCGTGAAAAGGTCAGACAGAGGTTGGGCAAGTCAGGAGGTTTAGGGCAAGTCAGCATGTCGACATGGTCACAGAATTGCATTGTTTAGTTTTAACGATGGAAATCATGGTGATAAACAGGAACAAGAGACAATTTATGAAAGCAGAGGAAGGGCATGTTTGCAATTAAGATAAACACTGAAAGTTTACAGTATTTAAATCTCATATATAATAAGGAATCTGATTATTATTACACTGGACAACCTGTAGAGCTGACTCATAACAACATTCTCCATCAAAATGCTCTCACAGTGAGTTCCGCAGTCACTCTGTGTACCTTTTATCTCTGAATGCATTTCTCAACCATTAGATGGCACTCAAACTCTGTATAATCAGGTAGCACACCTTTTTTTGGCCATCACTCGGTACCAAACTTACAGATCAATTTGCAAAGATGCAGACTGCAAAGTGGCCAGGCTTTCTGTATGTATATAAAGGCTCTGTTAAAGAATACACAGACTTCATATAATATCTGTGCCTTCACTATACCATGCTGAAAAACTAGCATTTCCTGTCAGAGTGAGCCTATCAGTCCAACAGAAAACTAAACCACTAAACAACAAAGAAGCTCTTTGCTACTGGAATAGTGTTTTCAGTCACTTAATTCTGGATTCCTTAAAGAGCAGTTAAGGCTGGGAGACTACAAGTTTATCTTTCATAAATATGTAATTTTGTTAAATAATTTAGGCCAGCAAATGAGGATAAAATGATTAATTTAAAAAAATGATATGAGGAAACACATAGAAATATATACAGCATAGAAGAAAACAGATGGTTCCTGTTTTTTTAATCTTGTTAACATGCTCATACTGTACTGCACATTATTCTGATAATTACAAAAAGCTGATGCACTTCCTTTGCAGACAAGATCAACCCAAAGCCATGCTGACAGAATGAGCATGGGCATTAAAAAAAAAATCACATGATTTGTTTGTATCAGATTTTAAATGAGAACAGACATAATATGCAAGGATTGCAAAGAATTGTACAATTGGTCTGACAAAAATTGTCACGTCATGCTAAACAAAATGGAGGAAAATAGAATGAGGAGACGCTGAGTCATGACTGACTGCAGCAGCATGGGATTCTGGTCTATGCAGTCTAGACCGTGAGACATGATGAGGGAGGAGAGGAACAGGAGGGGCAGAGTAGCAAATAGCTGTTCAGGTGTTATTTGATTATATGTGTGTGAGAGCTGGAGAGCTTGCAGGTGCATGCATTGTCAGTTTAGATCTGTTACGGCCTCTCATTTCAGTTATTTCGTACTTAAACTGGGTTTTCCCTGAAAAATCTTCATCAGAACTGCACAGTTTATCTTTAACACAGTAGCTGAAATAACTGAAGTGAACGGATCTCAAATCTGGCATAGGGTCAAAGTTTTAATCGACAGGGTATCAGAAGGCAGGAGGAAGCGTGGGAGAGCCGGTGCAAGGATGGAGGAGGGGGTATGGATGGAGGGAGGGAGGAAAGACCAAAAAGAGAGATAATTACTACAGAGCTGGTTGCAGGGGCAGACTTTTTTCACCATCTTCCCTGTGTGGCCGGAAGACAACAATTGGAGGATTGGGAGAGAGTCAGAGTTAAACCCCGCCCACAACACATGATAACCAAACACAATGCACATTGTCATAAGTATAATTATTTGACCTTGAAGTGATCAATAACCAAGACTTTGGTGTTGCGCTGCCCAGGAACATCTTAAAAACATGTCACACAGTGCAAAGTTACCCGGAAAGACAAAAGAAATGGTGGATGAGAGCAAACATCCGAATTACTGAATAAAATCTTTTTCTTTACTTTTGGACAAGGCCAAGATACGTGCACAAGTGCAGACTTCAAATCGAAGCATACTTTGAGAAATTAACAATTACTGAATTACAGAAATACCAGTTAGCCCTGAAATGTAAATATTATTTAACTAAAGCTCTTAATGTTTCGTTCCTTTCAGTTTAATAACAATGTTACAACTGCCATAATTCCCCTTGCACACAGCCATGTGTGCCACGCCTGTGTACTGCAGCTTTAAGATGCTTTTGGGTAACCAAAACCTGGTGTCTGATGTGATTCTGAGTCTTCTCTACAGCTCACAGGGTCTTACCAGAACTGGGTCCAACATGGGAATCACTCATTCCTGAATTGCTGCTCATATCTCAGATTTGTTCAGTGATTTAATTCAGACTGACGTTCAGACTACTGTTAAAGAACAATTTAAGACTACTAAGACCCAGGTCTGTCTCTCTCCCCTCCTGGTGGTGCAGTGACTCGGGGATGGGTTAGGGAGGTGAGGACAACAGGTGAGGAAGGGAAAGAAGGAAGGGAGAGAGGGGTTTGAGCTGCAGAGCGTTCAGAAGCATTTATAAAGATCCCCTCATCAAGCACAAAACATTTTAGCATTACAGATTATGGATTTAAAAACACTTTATTAAGGGTAAATCATAAATAAAGACCGATGCACCGTATTTGAACTGAGGTGTGCCTAATAAATTAAAGTTGATGTAAAAACAAATCACCTACTAAACAAAAATGCATGAAAGAAAGCTGAAGTCATAAACACGTCTGTCCTTGTTAGTTTGCTGGTTTTCATGGAAACAAAGGTTAGAAATGAAAACAGTCAAGAATTAAAATGAATCACCTGTCTCTAGATTATTAGGACCAAAGATAAAGCAGACTAAGAAGAATGCATGTAATGCTGCAGGATGCACATAAAGTTAGGATCAACTTAAGGCTTATTTGACTGTGACTAATTTGCCAGGGAGCCATCTTATGACCATTTCTTGCATATAGTACTGTTTAAAATTTTTAACTTTAAACATTGAGTATTTATGTGACATATTGCACTTTTTACATATAGGTTTATATATTCCTGTCTGTCATATTGGCATGTAAATGGCTAACAATGCAATGTAAAGGTACAGAACTATGACTTGTAAAATCCATGTGCAGTTTATCTGCTGTGTTCTAACATTCATTTTTTTCTACTATTGGCTAGCTTTCCCAGGAACTTAAATTCATTTGTTACAATATCTAGCCTTTGAAAGAAAAGCTGTCAAGTTTTCAATTGCTTTCATGTGGAAAGGAAAACTGCATGAGGGCGGCATATAATCAAAGTCCAGTCTTACACACACACACATGCACACACACACACATGCACACACACACACATTAAAACTTTATTATAAAAGCTGATAAGGGCTCCATCTTTAAATATTTTAAGGAAACGTTTTAAGACCAAACCCTAAAGATGCTGATTTGTGATTGGGCAGATGGCCTTACACAAAAACGATTATGGCTGGCATTCTAAGTTTTTACTTTGTCTCTCCTTTTACCACTTCACAGTTTTTGCACACTAGTCCTTCACAAATTGAACATTTTCTGTGTCCTTTTCAGTAATTATGATCTTATTTTAGTACAATGAGTACATTCTCTCCTGCAGCCAGAAGTGCACAAGGCCAGCATTAAATATGGTTTTCAGAAATAATTTGTCAAGAAAGAAAGAAAAAGTTACAAAGAGTTTGCAATAAATAGTAAGTAAGGATGACTATGGGAAGCTCTGGGATTGAAAAACTGTCACTGTCTGAACATGTTGTGTCCTGCAGTAAAATCTTATCCCTAACTTCTCACTTTTTTATGCACTTTTTATGTAGCTTTTCTTATCAGTTTAAGCAAAATACTCCAACCCAAACAATTTGAAGTGTGTGACTGTAAAAATGTGAAGATTCCCGCTTAGCTTATTTCTGGGCAAAAAATTATTTTGATATTTTTTTGATTCATCAGATTTCTGCAGGACACTGGTGATATCAGAAGTAGAGGATCTTCCTCCATCAAAGAAGAAAACCCACAGGACAGGATGACTGTGACTTGATGGATATAGGGGAACAAAATTGAACAAAAGTAAGTAAAGATAAAAGAGAAGAGCAAAGAAATAGAGCGTTACACACAAAGAGCCAAGCAGGGCGTACTCAGAAAGCGCGTCCTCCTGCCGCCAGGCTTGAAGGCCAAACGCTCCGAACCCCAGCTGAACTTTACACACCCTGAAGAGAGGGAGGAGGGAAGGGAAAAGAGAAGAGTAAAAGAAACAGAAAAAGAAGAGTACAGAGAAGAGAAAAGAGAGGCGAAGACAGAGAGCAACAACCCGAAGAGAGAAAATTGAAAAATGACATAAGAAGAAAGAGGAGGAATAGATGAGAGAGATGAAAAGAGATACAATTGAAGAATACACAGAAAGGACATTAAGTTAGCCGTCACACTGTTTTTCATGGGATCAATAGAGACAGGATCTTTCTGTGAGCAAGTGAAGACAAACCAACTGCATGCATTTGTCTGCATGCGAAGCATAAAATAAGTTATTTAACATTTTATGCTGTGGGGATGTAAAAAGGCCTGCTTGACCCTGGGACTCTCAGTGGATGCCTACCTGGGGTGGGCGCACAAAGGCTGGGCACAGAGAGTGCCCCCTCGCTGGTGTAGGCTGAACACAGGTTGTCGCTGGAGGGAGAGGGTTTCAGGGGCTGGAGCAGAGTGCTGCTGTTTGAATCAGCTAATCCTCCTGGGGCCAGCAGAGCCAGTTGGCCGGGGTACATAGTCGGGACGCTCTGGGCGGATAAAGTGCTGCCTGGAGATAGCACAAGGCATAGGCAGGAGGAGGGGACAGGCAGGAACAAACACAAAAAGCAGAGACACACACAGAAACACGCAAAAAGGTAATGGATAGTTAAAAAGACCCATTGCCCCAGACATTTACAGAGACACACCCCACACACAATCACACAGAGAAAAACTGACAGGGAAGGCAATCAGAAATTTTCAAGCTCCGAGCCTGATCTGGCAAACACCCACAAGCAGGTATAAACAAGCAGATAAACAAACAGGCACACACACATACATGTGCACATGGATGCATAAACACAAAGGAGGTGTAATGTTAGAGAAAAGCTGTGTGACCATACTAGCTGTAGTGGATTTAGGGTTCAAGATAAGAGGGAATATTTTTTGTGGTGCGTTTTTGTTTACAAAGGGTCAGTTCAACCAAGTTACAATAAACATGTATATTCTCTTTCTCTGATGGTATCAGTATGTATGTATGTATGTATGTATGTATGTATGTATGTATATGTATATATATATATATATATATATATATATATGAGTTTCTTTGTCAACTGTATTTTGTCCCACTAAAAAGAAACTTTAGTTGCCTACTGTATGTTCAATTGTGTATAAGAGAAGAAAACAGCTTCTTTGGAATGAACTGAGCCTTTATATACATAAATGTTTACACCAGAGCCTACCTGGCTGTAATGGACTCTTACTGCCATGTGTGGAGCTGGTTCTGGACGATTTTGATGACTTGCTTTTGGCAGGTCGTCTCCTTCTGCCAGTCAAGGCTATAACAGGAGGGATCACTGCAGCTGGAGGAACCTAAACCAACACCAAAGGAAGCACGCTTGTTTTATACATTGTGCGATACTACCTT
Organism: Etroplus canarensis; assembly: GCA_015106775.1. Lineage (NCBI taxonomy): Eukaryota > Metazoa > Chordata > Actinopteri > Cichliformes > Cichlidae > Etroplus > Etroplus canarensis. The sequence continues at coordinate 5,269 of VUQH01038048.1, read as the reverse complement.
AACTGCAGTGTTTTTTTTTCTTTAATCATTGGTTACCTTTCCCAGCCTGGTGAACAGACTATCTATTTCCTCCTTCTGGCGGGAATGGAGGGCCTGAATCTCACGCATGTGCCTGGTGAAAAGGTGAATAAGAATATATAGGAAATAAAATCATAGCAAGGAAAACAAGAAATACATAACAAGATGGAGAAACAGCAGGAAGAACTATAATTCTATTAAAGGTTGAACATTAAATGCTGTAATTATTGGAGGGAAAAGGAAGAGGAGAAAAGAATAAGATAATATAAAATAGGCAAAATATGTAGTTCTTTAAAGCAGCTAACCTTATAAAACAAAAAGGAAGGAAAGTACAACAAAAGGGGACAAATGCATCTTCTTTTCTCTGACACTTTAATGGAAGAAGAAGGGATAACTCACTTCTCTCTGAGACGGTTGACTTCCTGTTTGAAGTCCTCATCCTCAAATTCTGAGTCATTGTCACTGCTGATGTAGGAGTTATTGAAGGAGTTGTTGTTTAGACTTGGCAGAGAGGCTTTATGTGTAGAATCTGGTGTCAAAATTTGGCCAGGATCACTGGGTCCATTAGCAGCCTGGGAAGCGGGTGGCGGACTCTGCTCCACAGCACGACTGACTGAGAATCTACCAACACGGGCCTCGGGCTTGGTAGTAACCTAAAATACAAACAAAATTACATTAAAAAACAGCAGGTTAAACAGTGGATGGGATAGAAGGGCACGAGGAAAAAAGTTCAAGATTAAAAGAACAAGAGAATGGAATTGAAGGTAAGGATGAGGAAAAAAAATCAAGCCTCTTTTATCTGGCCACAATCTAAAGGCTTTTATTCATGCTTTTATAACCTCTCGTCTAGATTATCGTAATGCGCTTTTATTTGGAATAAGTCAGGCCTCCATTGCTCACCTACAGTTGGTACAAAATGCAGCTGCTCGATTTTTAACTGGTACAAGCAAAGGAGAGCACAGAACTCCGGTTTTAGCTTCTCTTCACTGGCTTCCTATTCGTTTATGAATTAATTTTAAAATTTTATTATTTGTTTTTAAGTTTGTTAATGGTTGTGCCCCCTTTTACCCGTCTGAACTGCTGCATCCGTATGTCCCGTCTCGTTCTCTCAGGTCAGCAGACCAGAACCTTTTACTTGCGCCAAAGTCTAAACACAAACTGAGGGGTGATCGAGCATTCACAATTGCAGCTCCAAAACTGTGGAATGACCAACCATGCCACGTCAGACAGGCTCCTTCATTGGCTGCTTTTTAATCCCATTTAAAAACACACTTTTATTCCTTGGCTTTTGACTCAGTGCGAAATGTTGACAGTATTTTAACTCAGTGTCAATTTTATCTGTCTTTGTATATTGTACCATTTTTTAGTTACTGGCCTGTGTTGTCCTTTATACTTTTACTTTTGGACTACAGCACTTTGGTCAGCTTTGTTGTTGTTTTTAAAGTGCTTTATAAATAAATAAAAAAGTGAATTATTACCTGAAAGCGTCCAATGGTAGTGGGGGGTTTGGGGGAGGGGCAAGGGGATGTTCGAGGAGAGGGACGGTGGGATCCTCCAGGAGTTCCTTGAGGGGGTCCATCCACCACGTCTCCTCTTTGTCCTGCTCCTCCCCCTCTCAGAGGAGATGAGGAGTCTTTGTGCAATGTGTTCTCTGGGCTTGAGAGACTAGAGGATGATGAGGAAGATGACGTGGAGGAGGTGGTAGAGGAAGATTCAGTGCAGGCTGGTCGCTGGACAGCAGGCTCTTCAGTAGCCAAGGAGACCTAAAAAGGCAAGAGATCAATGGAAAGGGACCGTGCAACAGAGATAGAGGCATAGTGCTCAGATCCAACTCATCAGCTGTTTAACTATTTCTCCTTAGAATGGAACCCAGTGTACATTTATTACGTTATGCTTAGATGTTGACAGCATTTGTTTTTGGCCTGTCGTGCTGAAGATATTTTACCTGAAATCTTCCTAACTTAATTCCACCCGCAGGAGGACGAGCAGGAGAGAACTTTTCTTCCTCCAAAGGGAAGGGAACTGGAAGAGTTTTGATATATTTGATGGATATTTTAGACAACAGAAAGATATAAGACAGGTACAGACAGATATAATGATAGGGTTATTAATCATAATTAACATACTTGGTTGTCCCACTGAAGGCACACTACTGTGGGAGACCTGAGGTTAACATAGAAAGAGGAAAAAAAGGGTTAAATGTGAGTCATCTTATTTTATAAATTACACTATATCAGTCTAATATATGTGTTCATCTGTGTGTGAGAACTCACAGGAACAGTCTCTGGACTTAGTGCTCTCCTTAACTGAGCATCCAAGTCCTCCAGAGGCTGCTGGGACTGACAAGATGGAGAAATGCACTATTAGACCATGCATGAACAAAAATAACACAAACTTTACCACCCAAGTTTTATGAATAGCTACTGATTAACAGCAGAAGCACATATAAGCCAAAATCAAACATTTATTAAAAAAGCAAGATTTGGGGATTTATTTTCCAGTTATAGGGTTCAGTTTACAATTTATGGATCAACACAACAATAAGCTCCAAGCTCAGCAAAACACCGCTTGCTTTTTTCTTCTGGGTTAGAGTGCAGCCTTAGATCTCCAGGTAGGGTCCTTCTTGCTGAAGACTTGATTTGCAGTTGGTTTCCCTGTTTTGCAACCCTCTGCCTGAAGAAATGTGGCTTGCGAAATCAAGGTCATCTCTTTGAACCCCACTAATGTGTGCTCAAACTTATGTATTTTCAGTACTAATAATTGTTTGTCTTTACTTTCTGCTTTTATTTATTGTTATTTTTATTGTACTTTTATTGTCTGGGTTCCAATTAAATGGTGGTTTAATTGTTACTGTTATTCCATCTGCAGTAATTCATATTTGGCAGCATGGCTCGGTTCTGAGACCTTCCCACCCCTCTGCACACATACATGGAAAGCTGGAGGTGAGGAGAGCCCCAGCAAAACATCTCGTATGGAACAGAGCAGACATCAGTGGGAACTGGTATGACAATGATTAAATCAGACATAGCATTAACAAAGGGATTTTGAGTAGAGATGGGTTGCAAAGCATCTTCCAAAAGCACCACAACTTTAGGAAAGCTAAAGCCGCTTAAATAGTGTGCCATATAAGGGATTTGCCAGTTGAATGTGTAGAAAGGTATCAGGTGAGCCATCAGCTCATTTGGAAAGAGATGATCTGCTAGGATTGCTGCTGAGATTGGCCTGCCTGAACCTACATCATGCCCAATCATGTACGTAGTAAAATGAATATTTCCAAGAAAGTTGTAATTAAAATACTCATTGATATTTATTTCAATCACATCATCTGATTAAACATGTAAACCTATCTCTTGGTCCTATTAGTCAGTTCAGACATTAGAAAAACTCTGCTAAAGGATATACATTTCGACCTTTGAAAGTCTCAAATTTTGAATTTTTGCCATCATTCCTCAGAAATATACTCTAATAAGACCTCTCTCCTCCACCTTCATATAAGCAAAGAGAGGTAAGGTGGCGCAGAGGGTGAGCGAAGCCTTTCATTCTCTCGCGCAATTAAAACGCAATTATAAAACAAATAATTAAAAATCAAATCCTAAGTGAACTTCAGCTACAGTACGATTATCTTAATCAAACGGGACACATCTCCCCCAGGAGAGTTACATAAGGGATGAGATATTGTATCCTGGCAGATCAGATTTTTCTGATGTCACATCTCTATTTATTCAGTGTGCTTCTCTGGTTAAAAGCAAAGTCTATTTTTAGACAGCAGCATTCATAGCTACAATAAAACACTTAATTAAAATGGGTTCACTGTCTCTCTGCCCTGAAGTACACGGTCCTAAAACTGTTGACTGATGCACTTCTCTGTCCAACTGTTTTAATCTCTTTGGTCATTCTCCTTGTCAGCCTAACTTTGATTTTGCATCACACTCTCTATCACTACTCCTATTTGACGGTCTTTCTTTACTTTTTTACTTTTTGTTGTTCACTGCAATTATTTGATGTTGAGTTTTTCTTTTTTCCTTCCAATTTCACTGTCCATTTGGATTATATGCTGTCATTAAGGCTGTAATCTTCTATTGAGTGAAATTAGTTTATGATAGACATGACATGTAATGTTTCTAAAGCCCTTTTGTTTTGAGTCTAAGGCATAATAAGATTGTCTCTAAGTATTGAATTATTTAATATGAAATGAGAAAGGCAGGATATAGCAATTTTCCCCCTGGGATTAAGAAAGCATTCTGATTCTGATATAGGCGGAAGCACCACTTATGCACAGCACAAATTAGATCTGATGAAAATACAACAAAAACAAATTATAAACATAGTGCACACGCTATAAACACAGTGCTGCATTGTAGTGGATACAGTGATCTTAAAAATGAGCAAAAAAACACCTGTATTAGACAAGGTCCAGGGAAGGATGGTGGGAGTTCTGAAGGAGGAGAACTGGCCTAATCCCAGAGAAAGAGAAGTGATGAAAAAACAGGAGTGGGAGAGAAGATTTATAGAGGAGATAACAAGAAGAACGGTGTTTATTGTGAAGAATGTTAAAAAGAATTTCCATGCCAGATGAGTTTTAAGTAAAGTAGATAGAAAAATGGTGGAACATACACTTTAGGGATGCGATTAAAAAAAAAAGTTCTGGGAAAATGTCCATCAAAAGAAATCCAAGAAGGTTTGGATTTTTATGGGCAGGTTCCCTGAATGTTTTGACCATACCTTGCACATACACTACCACCCAAAAGGTTGGGATCACTTGCAAATTTCATTGCAAAAAACAGATTTTCATGCAGTTCACAAGCAATTTTATCAGTTTCACAAAGAATTTCATCCATTTCACAAACAATTAAAATTCAGATGATTTTTAAAGAAGGGGCTACACTTTTGATAGAGCACTATTTTCAGCATCTCCTGGTATGGTTGCTAATCCAAGTTAATCATTTTATAAGGCTAACTGATCATTAGAAAACCATTTTTTAATTGTGTTGCACAGCTGAAAACCATTGTACCAATAAAGGAGCAAAAAAGGAGCACAGCATTCTTTAGGTTAGTTTACTATGTGAGGCATTAGCACTTGTTTGTTTGTTTACAGGCTCAAAATAGCCCGTAAGAAAGAGATTTCCTTAGAGACCAGTCAGTCTATTGTTGGGCTTAGAAAGGAAGGCTATTCAATGTGAAAAACTGTGAGGAAACTTAAAATCTCTTACCATGCTGTTAACTACTCCCTTCAGACAGCAGCACAAACTGG
>VUQH01038047.1:5872-22474 GCA_015106775.1 Etroplus canarensis | reverse complement strand
AACCCAGAACTGCATAACATTATAAACCCTGTCTCACTCACTCACTTACTCACAGACACATACACACACAATCTGCACTACCTCAATCGCTGCTACTGCACATCACCTCTTTTTCTCGGTGCTAGTGTCTTGTTGCGTTGTCTTTTCATTGTGTCTTTCATGTCAACTGTTTTGCACTATTTTGATTTTTTTCAATATGTTCATCTGGTTTAGATGAAAAGGGTTCTGCTCTTGCATTGTCTGCAACTACACCATGTTGCACACGTTGCACTTTATTATTTATTTTTTTTCTTTCAGTTTTATTTTTAAATTTTTAAACTGCTTAAAAAAAATAACAACCCTTCCTGTCATATGTCTACAGGTTTATATGTTGCACCAGGTCCTGGAGAAACGTTGTTTCATTTTACTATGTTCTGCGTCAGCTGTATGTGGTTGAAATGACAAATAAATAGCTCTTGTATCTTGTATCTTGAAGAAAGGTGATTTAGGTTAACTTGAACGTGGCATTGTTGTTGGTGCCAGATGGGCTGGTCTGAGTACTGTACAGGCGGAAGACAATGCTATAACAAATAAAACATCAACTGGTCAAAACAGCTTACTGTATTTAGAACAGTTTCGTATTAATCTTCTTTCAGGCAGCTGTTTTATAACTTAACTGTGCTTCGACATCTACTGTTCTACTATTTCACCGCTTCTGTTGTATTAATTCAACTTATGCAATATAATACAAACACATTTTGTCAACCTCCGTTAATGTTCAATTATAGAGAGGAAGATTTCATCAAATTCTAGGCCCTGTTGTGATATGTTCTGTTAGCTGACTCAGTCTAGTTACGTCAGAGTCTTGGAAGAAATGGAAAAAGTTCAGTAATCAACATTTGATGCTTTTTCCCTGTCTGTGGGTAAAGGAAGCAAACCTTGAAGTGGGTTTCAAAAGGAAACTGTATACAGTACAACCAACAGTGCTTCTGAAAAAAGATGTTGTTGATAAAAACATTTCTTGATAACAGAATTCTCAGAATGTAAACAGAGGCACACACAGGCAATGCTAAAACTGTAGATGTCACTAACATCTGAAAAGTATAGAAAAACCTGGATGAAGAAACTGAATGATGGCATGGCAGTTTAAACATAAGGCATATGAGTTCCAAATGTTTGAAACCACTGGTAGCTTATATTTAAATCGATGAGAAAGTAGATTTGACCGACCTGTGTATTCAAGGGTCATTCCTGTGACTGTGACTGCACAGAAAAGCAGCTCTTTAACTACCACAATACCATCAGGAATGTGTCTGACTGGTCCCAGATTTATTCTGTAGCCGGACGCTGACCCCAAACACAGAGTCACAGTCATACAGAATTGTTTGAAGTGTTCAGAGGAAACAGGAGGCAGTTTTCAAAGAAGTTTCACTTTACGTTACTCACTTAAATTAAATAAAAACAAACAAAAACATTACTCGCTTTGAGTGCCTGAAACCTTTATAACCTCTACAACCTTAGGACAATCATGTTTGTTAAGAGTGAAAGCCAGGAAAAATAAATACAATCATACAAGCACTACCTTGTGTTCCGAGAATCTCCATGTGCAGATGGGCGAGGCCGTTTGCAGCTGACAGTGCAAGTTTGATCATTTCCTCAACAGTGACAGAGTAGCGGTTCAGGTAGTCATAAAGAGAGCCGTACTCATGGTAGTCTGACACCAACCATAGCTGAGTCCATGTCCCATTGTCTAAGCAAGAAGCACACATGTGGAGATACAAAGTAAAGTAATTTCTTGGGTAACTTACCTAGTTATGAACAGCATGATAAAACAGAAACACACAGGTTGTAAGGTTGTAAACGGCCCTGTATAATTTGTCATGATAAAAATAGAATTGGGAACCCTAGGGCAGTATCTGATTTAGCCATTCTTTGGCCATAAAATTAAATATGACATATCACTGGTTCGCACCTTTGTTGTCAGCAGCTATAAAGCCCAGGATGTTTTCATGGCGGAGCATAATTGTCTGATAGATTTCAGCCTCACGGAACCAGGAGCGCTCCTCTCTGGATGAGAAAATCTTCACTGCTACATCGCCGCCCCTCCAACGTCCTCGCCACACCTCCCCAAAACGCCCTTTGCCAATGATCTCCTGCAGGACAATTGTTCTGGCTACTGTGCGCTGAACAAAGAGAGGCAGCCCTGCTCAGAAGAAAAATTGAGAATAGGGGACGGTCATAAGATGTGCACTGATTTTGATATACAACATGAATGTTAGGCTGCAGCTACATAATCAAACTGACCAGAGCCCGAGCCAGATGTGGACAGATTGCAAATGAGGTCCTGCAGGGACCTGTCTTTGGCCAGGTAGAGGTGGTCACATGAAGGATCCTCCACCTCCAACCTTTGTCTGTGGTTGTAGCCCCTTCGGCGATAATGATACATGAACAGACCCACCAATAGCAGCAGGCACAGCAGGAACAGCGGCCCTGTGATCACAGCAACTAGTTCAACCAGCCCCCACGTCCCACCTGGGCCATAGCCTGCCTCTATTTCTGAAAAAAGACAGAAAAAAGCTGAAACTTTAAATGCACTACACATATAACATGGATACTTAACTGATTACCTGATATGAACTGAGGGATGACAGTGCAAAGCTTATGATAAAGCAGAAAACTGAGTCAACATTTGATTGTGTCTATATTGACTGTTTCACAAGAACATGCTCAGTTCTCTACACTGTGACCAACCCAGTGTTTTACTGTGAAACTAATACAGTAAAAGCCATGCTTTTTCTACTCAAAATACTCGTATTGTACAGCAGTGTTTTGGCTTTGTGATGCTTGTGACGTCACCCTTGATTCAAAGACATGATTTTAATTACTGTTGGCCATGGCACTGATCATTAAGGTGTTTTTTCTTGGATCAGCAAAGAAGCTCAGAGCAGAGTTATTATAGTTTTGTAGTTTTTATTTTTATTTCATTTTGAGTTTTTGTTTTGAATTCAGTTTAGTTTCAGTTATTTTCTAGAGTGGGTTTGCTCGTTTTAGTTTAGTTTTTATTGTTTGAAAACATTTCGTTTTAGTTTAGTTTTTATTAGTTTCAGTGTCAGTTTTAGTTTCCTTGATTATTATAATATGGATGGTATTTGTCAGGGGAAGATTTAAGATGTTTAGATCAGAAATTACAATAAAAACATAACACTTTGTGAAGACAGATGAGTCACAATCGTGTAGACACACTGAGTCTCAATAAACAGATGCATCAAAGCCTCATCAGACAGACTGACTGACCAAATTTAACCCAACTGACAAAGACTAGAACTAATGAAATCTCCTATATATTTTTATTTCATTTTAGTTAGTTTCCCAAGCCCACAATGTCATTATAGTTCGTTTTGATTTTTCCCAAAAGTCTAATTTTTATTTTTATTTCAGTTAACTAAAATTATTTTTCTCATGTAGTTTTAGTTTTTAGTTTAGTTTTAGTTAACTATAATAACCTTGGGCCAGAGCATGTCATTTTTATTCATAATCGGAGCCTTTTTGGTTAAACAAGTTTATATGTGTATATCCAACTTTAGGATATGAGCCACCAAACCAAGTAAAGCCATTTCAGAATAAAATCAGTCTGTTTATACCAGGCCACTGAAAATATTTTGTTTTTACTGGAGATTAAAACTTTTGAAAATATTTCTAGTGTGATATTCTGCTCTTTGAGATATTTAGGATATTGTAAAAAAAATGCATCTTCTCAGGAACTATCAGTCGTGAAAAGAGTGAAAGAAACTCATATCAGTCACCGAGATGCTTTAAATATCATCAATAGGCCATTAAACAACTGTTTAAATAAAAAATCTTGTATAAAATATATTAAATAGCATTTTTTTTTAGCTTGGTTGTTTTTCATGTTTTGGCTCTGTAACACAGACATTTCCAAACTTTTGAGATAAATTAAGTATTTGTTAAGGTTATTGTTATGATTCTTCTTATTCATTTTGAGGAGTTAGGTTAGGGAGAAGAGGCAAACATAAACCATTGTGCACAGGAAAGTTTGCAGTAGGTTTTTGCCCAGGAGTAGCCCACTTACTATACAATAAAATAAAGTATAGAACACTTGATGATATCAACAGTACATGTAACTGATCATAGCTCTCACCAGAGGGTACTTTGAGGTCAATGCTGTTACAGTAGTCGGTGTAGCAGCAGTGATTGTATAGAAATCCCTCTGCACTGAGACAGTAGATTGGTTTTCCAGGAGGCATGAGACGCTCCTGTGTGATACAGTCACGGTTGTGCTGCTGTTCTCCATTTCTGATGAAGATGGAAACCCTGCAGGCTCCATCTGTCTCACACTGGAAGCCAGTCTTCTGACACTGAGGAGTGGTACAGTTACACCACAGAGCTGCAGACATAACAAACACCAAGTATAAGCTTGCATGAAAGGGAAATGAACTATGGTGTACAGGCACATGAAGCTGCAGACTTACTGCTGTCTCCCACAGCCTACTACTAATATGTGAGAATAGAAGGATGGACTGGTGCTTACATAGCACTTTTCTACTCTCAGCGCTCAAAAAGCTTTTTACTACAAGCCTCATTCGCCTATTCACACACATTCAGCACAGCACTTTTATTCTATGCCTTTCAGCATATTTAACTATCACACACATTCACGCTTAGATGGATGCATTAGGTACAATCTGGGATTCAGTGTCTTGCCCAAGGACGCTTCGGCATGTAGACTGGAGCGGCTGGTTATTGAGCCACCAACCTTCCGGTTAGAAGATGACCCACTCTACCTCCAGGGACACAGCAATTCAGAAAGCTTTTAACATGTGAAGACACAGTAACAACATACTCAGAAGAAGTATCATGCCTTCTAAATAAGGTTTATTTTACGAGTAAATTGTGGAAGCACAAAGGGCTAAGGGTGGTGGTGAAACAACTCCAGAAAACAAACATATTACAATAGATCATACAGGGAAAAAACATGGTCTTTTCCCTAGTGTCTGTTTGTGATACTTAAATGGTAGCAGTGTGATGGTCTGGAGGTAGGGCATGCTGTACAGAATCGGTATTAATTTGGCATGCAATTTGTTTCTCTTTTGGTCACGTCTCTGAATATAGGCTTTTTATATATTTAATCTTCTTACCTGTATTGCCATCTTCATATTTATATTTATGTACACTTAACAAAGTGTCTGTAATGCAAGCAATTCCCCCCCCCTGGGATTAATAAAGTACTCTGATTCTGATTCTGAAGATGACTCCCAAAAAATTCCACTGGTTTGTGAGGCTGCTTCCTGACAACAATGGAGCGTTAAGTTATACGGCAGAACTAAACATTTCAGGATAACCTAATGAATAAGAGAAAAGTGCAAATTTGTATGGTGAGGTCAGGAATGAGAGGAAGTGGGTGCATTAGTTGGAGTGTTTTTTTAAATAACTCACCATGAGTATAATTAGACTACCAAGAGACTGAGACTTCCTCTGTGAAAGCGAGTAATGTTATTTAGACAGAGATGGGATGTGGCATTCCAGTAATTCTGAAAGAGCTGCCAGTGGATTTTCAATGGAAAAATGGCCTTTCAAGTGCCTGTGTGGTGGATGAGACAGTTAAACCCTGCACATGCAGCAGAAAAAGGGAAATATAATTGGTTACAACGTCTTTTGTCGTATTGACTCACACAACGACCACACATACTGGGCAGATGTTTGTGGTCAGATAGAAGAAATAATATAAAATGTAGGAAACAGGAAGATAAATGCTGGCTAAACATAAAATATGACTAACATTTCAGACTTTCCACATCTAAAAATGTCACAATTTTAATTCGTGCTAGGCTGATTGTTTTAAACTACTAAAGGCACTGAGAGGAACTACGTGGAAAGATTTAGAAAAGAAAAAGAGACATGCTCATATTTTTACAATGGTAAAAAAGCAAAAATGGCTACATATAAAACTAAAACATTCCAAGTGGTTAGAGTAATTCACAATGGAAACATGGTGCCTTGCCTTGCCAGTAGTTCAAAAGTTTACATCACCACTGGAATTTGGCAGCTTGGTATTGACTGTTCATTTTTGCTACAATTTTCCTGATTTCAGGTTTTAAGAAGTTTATTCACCATTTTTGCACAACAGACAAACTGGGCACAGGAATTCTTGTGCTGAACCCCAGAGTCAGCAGATTAAAACAAGATAGTAGATAAAAAGGCAATGGATAAAAAGACGACAGACTAAAAAAAGGATAAACAGAAAAAAGGCAGTGGCATCATATACATATCTAACCACTATAAATTATAATAATATACCCTATACACATACACAATACAAATACACCTAAACATCTATACACAAGTACACACTATACACATCAAGTCTACCCACTATAAATTATGGAAAATATGCAAAAAATATACAAAAAAAAACTTTTAAGTGCAATGAGGGCTGTTGAGCTATCTGGGAGTGAATTATTGCACATATAAGACTGACTGCACATCACTCGACTTAACCTGTTATTTTGTTTTTGCCATCATTCTAACTGTGACAGGGAAAAAACTATATTAAAAGCATGTTGTGCTTGTGATTTCAAGCAGACATGCCCAAGTTGTTATAAAGCACAGCTGTACAAGAAGCACAGCTTTGCAAGAAACAACCTATGTCCTATAAATAAGAATGTGTATACCTAAATGTGTACAATACAGTGCACCAGAAATAAGAAATGGGCAGTATGATTATAATGTATTTCAAGCAATATATTATGGGTTGCAATAAGAGAACAACACTTTAAATATTTATCTAACAACATTTCGTTATAGGACTCAGGGATATGCAAAGTGTACAATGTATTTTGACAAGTTTCTGCAACAATATTTCATAGCCCTGATTCTTTTTGCAACATCATTTCCAAGGACACAAGGCATAACTGTTACATGCTGAAGCACACAAATTATGAAAGCAATGAAATTCTTAGTTTGCTGTCTCTGTAGCTTGATGCCACTTGATATTAATTTAAATATACTACTAAATAAAAATTTAAGAAGATCAACAATCTCAAGACAGAAGCAAATATGCAGAAAGAGAAAACATATGAAGAGAAGGACTGGCTTGTAGATTTCATTGTGAAGCAGCTTTTACAGATACATTCACCAGATAAGACCAAAAGCACACATCCCCATGTGGTTAATTTACCCATGAACAATTAAATGCCAAGTGCACTATATCATATTATGCTGTGCATCAATACCACCATATAAAATCATTACCAAACAATTATAGAACACCAATTATCACAGCCATGATCATGATTTAATCCATATTGTCCAGGCTTACTCTTAGAAAGAAAGGACAGGAAATAATCTGCACATTATTGTGTTTGTATGAGAGCCTCATCTACACATCTGTCACTTGATGCTGCATGTATGAGAGTAATCATCTACCCACAAGTCATTTCATTATATCAATTCTGTATCAACATTTTAGCACGTCCATATATTGACACACAACACCATCAGTTGTCTAAGCAGCTATACAGTACTGAAAGCCCTCTGAAAGCTGTGATGCTGACAGAAGCTGTATAAGGATGGAGGACAAACACACAGCTGCAAGTCTTCAAGGTAGCTAGTGCCTTCACAGTATAAACAGGCTAGTACCTACACTCATATTTTACCTGATGTTTCACGCTGACATAACTGGCTCGACAGACACATCAGGGTAAAATAACATGTTCATAACATTAACAGAAATGTAGCAAAATCCTCCTCATATCGAAGGAATGAGAGCTGACCCGTTTTTGCTGGTTAATGATGGGTAATTCAACGTTAGCTAGCAGCTAACACCGCGGAACGTCGGCTCCGTAGCGGCAGCTGTACTGAGCTTGTTTTAGACAAAACAAATACAGTAAGTTACTTACCTTGGCTGGTTGTATACAGGACGGTCTGAACAACCGCGACAGCTAGTGGCATCCGTAGGTCAGCCATAATCAGTACATTCTCGGTTCATCCCATGAAGTATTACGTTTGGTTAGCTAAGGATGTGGCAAAGCGTGATGGAAGCAGTGAGCTCAGTCCGTACAGTTTAGTACAGAGGCTCCACCACCAGGCAGCAGCACACACAACGGGGGTAGTATCTATCTATCTATCTATCTATCTATCTATCTATCTATCTATCTATCTATCTATCATGTTGAGCTACTGAAGCATATACAAACATAAATGGAAATCAAAAACTCAAGGTAAAAACTGAGTTTGTACAAGTCTAACGAGCTTGAAAGTGAACATTTGGTATGACCACCTTGATTGTTCAACACAGCCTGAACTCTCTGAAGGTAAGTTTTCTTGTCTCCAAGGTTCTTGAAGGACATTCCAAGACTCTTCCTTGGGTGTTGGCTGCCTTTTGTTCTGTTCCTTGTCAGGATGATCCCAAATGCCTAACTCTGTAAGGCCTTTTGCCACAGATTTTCAGTCCAGTTCTCGTCTAATTAGTTATACAGGTCCTGTGTCAGGTCTTTGCTGGATTTTTAAATCTATCGCCTAAGGACATGACTTTTAGATTCTGTTCACCTGCTGTAGATAACTCCTTCTTGTGTAAAGACACAGTGCACACCATGCTGAGATATGCCAAGTTTTCAGCCAATAGCTCTTTGGGAATCACCTTTTTGCTGCATTATTAGTATGTTATGTCTATCGTTTTTTTAAAGCTGAAATAAAGAAATGAAAAAAAAAAAGATATATTTTTCTGACATTCTGCTAGTAACAAAGTGCCTAAAGATACAGTTTAAAATTGGTTCTTTGCTTAATTGTTGTGTGTAGACACAACACTCTTTCATCCCTCGTCTTAGGTGACTTTTTATTCTTGAATGATTCAGAGGTCAGTGTCAAGTGGCTTAAACAAAAAATGTCCTCTGAAAATGGTCAGCTGCAAGGACTGGACTGAAAATGACTGAAAAATCAGCCATTGTCCAGATCCTCAGAAAGCCTGGGGTTTCTCAAGACTTTTGCACCAAAATACTCTATCTATCTATCTACAGTATCTATCTGCTAGTCAGCTGGGGTGTTTCTAGGATTTTTTTAAAACGGTGTCCACAAAAAAACAGAATATTTAATCAGAAATAAAAGGAGTGTAGAAAGCCTGTGCAGTCCTGTGTCCTATTGCAGATTTACTACAGAGTATTTCAACTTTTTTGCTTAAGTAAAACTTATAATTCTACCTAAGTAACTCAATAGTGCACAAACTTTATAATCAAAATATATTTTAATTGTCTAAAGTAAACGTACTGTTTATTTAGAATGACACTTTCCAGAATCATATACAGTATATTAGTGATCATTGCAGCTGTTGATGATTTTCAGTACTTATATATTGCTTGGTATGAAGTAGAAAGTACGCAAATGTATTTCAGGAGTGCTGTTGCCACCCCATGCCCCTGCTGGGTAGGTAGAGCACAGTTTGTTTTACAGAACTTGTTTGCTTTTGTTGGACAGTCACTGAGTTAATAGGATAAGCTTTGTAGACTTCATCCAGCATTAAACACTTTGTTGAGCAGAGACTGTACAGTTACTCCCTGTGCTTTCATTACTATGAGCTGGCGCTTTAAAATATTTACTTAATCCATTGTACATATAAAACTACTGATCAGTGTAGATTTAACAAATCTTTTGATAATCTTTAACGGTTGTTCACTGTTTTAAAAACTGCCCAACTCTGTTGAACGTAATAAAGGATAAACAGGATATATTGCATAAACATGTAATTAGCAATATCAGAAAGTGACAAAACTAGAGGAATAAACAAATACTAAGTTATGATGCTTGCCAGTCTATATGCTTTACAGTATTTGCAGATTTTAATGTCAAAATTAACTTGAATGAAAAATTATATATATAGTATTTCATAATAATTCAAAATTTCTATATTTCTTTCTAAATGTATGTTGTAAATGGGTGTACGTCTGCACATACAGTAGACTGGTTATGCTTTATTTGAATAATGAGGTAGACATCAAGGATGCTTTAGCAACTTTAAGAATGAATCAGTAAACATGGATTTCTCTTTCTCTTCTTACTCACTCTTAGAAAAATGTACATATTTTTTCTATTTTAACTCAAAATATGTATAACATTTTTTTCAATTTTAGACATTTGAGTTTAGATGCTTCAAACCTCCCCTGAGGAGTCTTTACATTCTTATTTCAGGTCCTCTTTAATTCCCTTTCAAATCGAGGCTCAGTATTCACTTGAATATTAAATGTTTCCAAGATTTTTTTATTTCAACATTTAAGCCCTGAGTTGAACACATGGAGAAAAAAACCCCTATTTTTTGCGAAGGATGATTCATTTTTTGGCCTTCTTTTTGTCTTTATCTTTCTCCTTTTTCTGTTTCTCTTTATTTTCTTTCTCAGTCTTCTTCTTCTCCTTCTTTTTCTCATCCTTAATCTCCTTGTACTTCCACTTGGGTGGTTCCAGATAACCCTTCTCCTTTTTCTTCTTCTTTTCTTTCTTTGGTGTTGCCTCTGTTGGCTTGTCTACATTAATCTTGGGGATGCAGCCAGAGGGGAACACGCTGTTCCTTCTCACCATACTGAGGGAAATAAATGTTGTGGCAACTTTTGTGGAGGCCACTGATAGCATACTGCCTCGCCTCTCAGTGTCGGCACAGCACGTTGTAGTAATCGACTCAGCAGAATGGATTGTGGGGATGATGTGCGACACTGAGCCATTGCTGTGGCACACTGAGCTTTCCTCAAGGTCCTTTTGTGTGTGTTTGCTTACTAGCTCTGGTACGGCCAGTCGCCTCTTGCCAATCTCTGGAGGGCTTGTAGGGCAAAGTGGACGGCATGCTGTTGAAATTAGAGGACTGTGGACACTGGTAGTCATGCGCACCATGTGGTCCAACACCCCGTCGTCCCGGGGGTCATGAGGTAATCTGAATCCAAAGGTGTCTTTGATCCGCTGAGTAATTTTTTCCCTGGGACTTTTCTGCGATATGGCCTTGGCTACTCTCTCCTTGAGCTCAGGCCATTCAGGGACATAACACTCACAGAACTGCTCAGCTTTTGGACGCATGTTAAGGCGGCGGAGACGATACAAGGTCTCATAGCGACCCGTTTTAAGTGCCCAGTCCTGAGCACATCTTCCTTTTGTGGAGTCTACTGCATGAATGTCAGCCCCTGAAAAAAAAAAAAAACAACCAATATGACAAAGTAGGAAAACACAACAGCAGGAATTGATTTTAATTTAAAATGAATAATGCAATCAGCTATTTTTTTCAGTGTTCCGAAAATTTGGGTACCAGCAAAACTAATATTAATGCCTTGAATGAATCTCTTCCAGCTGGCACATAAATGACCTTTTAAGAGCTAGTATACACAGAAATAGGTTGTCAAGAGTAGAACATTTAAATTATTTAAATTGAATGCAACTAATTTTGATAATTGATTACACCCATGTGTTTTCCTGTATAAAATGTCCCAAAAAATGGGAATACAAAAGATAACACAGTCACCAATTAGGCGTTCTATTACATTACACAGTTAGTATGTCTGAGAATCAGCAGAACAGGTGGTCTGATCACAATAAGAACATCTCTGTTACTCAAGAGTCCCAATAAAGCCCTGGATACAGCACACACAGTCATGGCTATCCCAGAAAAATAATGACACCAAAGTGTTTGATATGTATCCATATTTTGGGCTGTGGCTCTAAAACAGTGGTCCTACATTGCAACTAAAGTAAGCCCAGGAAAAAGGTCTGAAAATGATCATCTCACAATGACTGCTTCTCTGAATCAGGTCTGCTAACCAACTAAAGGGAGTGCAGCATTAAACAACACTGGTCTTTGCCGCATGGACATCATTGTCAGAAAACCAAAAGAAACTCATAAAGAACAGATGGAAAGAAAATAGTTGAGCTGTGACAGCATAGGCACAATTGTTATGGCAAAGGATGAAGCATTGAAAGTACCAGCAGAAGAGTTAGAGTCATGGTTTAGTACTATTCACTAGGTATTATTACTCACAGTTTACATGCATCAAACTCAATGCCAAACCCAAGTTCACTAGATTCATAAGGCACTTTGTGGCGTGCAATAAATGTATTGCTGAAATCTCACAGTCTGTAAGTGCCTAAGCAATGGGGTGGTTATGAGCCAGTTTGCACAGTGCCACAACCTTTAGCCACCATTACTATGACTTTCTACACTCGTGGTTCTCCCGCTATGACATTTGAAAATCTCTTGCAAGAAAAGACCCCTTTAGGGCCGTATTTTATACAGTAAGTCTTACAAACTTAAACATCCCGATACACTGAAATAGCATGCAATCTAAATACAGTACACTAAAAATGAGTAGGCCTTGAGCCAGGGACATCTAGTCTAAAGTTCAGCCAACTTTCCCACAGTATGCATCTTTTATAAATGGTTTGTATACATAATTATCAGGACAGGTTTTTTGTAAGACAGTAATGTTAAACTAAGTGTTGTGACAAGCGGAGATTTGAGGAAACGTGCACTCCAGAAATAAGGATGTGGCTAATCTTTGTTCGACCCCACAAGACTAGTAAATCAGAGATTACTGGAGTGTCTGTTAAGATGTGATAATGTCCTCAGAGTGATCCCTTAAACCCATCTCACGTTACTGACACATTCACATGCATAGAGTTAGCAAGCTTCAAATATGGTCAGGTAAATCATATGGTCAGCTATTCTCACAACCAGTGCTTTGACTGGTTATTTAGAGTTGCAAAATTAATTTTTAATGAGCTGAAGTTAGTGTTTTTTTTAAAAGATCTAATGATATCAGTGTAGAGCAGCTTCTTTATGTCCAGCACTGTGACAAGTTGTTTTGATGTCAAACAGCCATGCTAAGTTTAATCTGAGAAATAAAATCATGTACTTGTCTAATTAGAGAGCCACCTTAGTATTTCGTATCTGTGAGTGACAAATGTATTGTTTTTTCTCTTTGATTTTGCAAAATAATTTTCAACATGAAATGACTGCATTACATTTATTACATGTAATACTGACTAAGACAAGGTCCTAAAACATACTTTTTTTGGAAGAACCTGATCGCAGTTAATGACAAATATTTTTCTCATTCCCAGAGTGTTATGAATGAGAGAATATACCATACTTTTGCTATTTCTATCAATGCCTGCAGTCTTTAGGTAATAATTAATTGAAATAAAGAGGAGGTTTGTTGTTGCACCATGGGCTTACATACCAGCCATAGCAAGGGCTGCCACAACGTCAGTGCAGCCAGTCATAGCAGCTTTGATGAGGGCTGTGAAACCTCTGCAATCCTTTATTTCTGTGTTTATTCCAGGATAGTAGTTCAGGAGGTACATCACTGTGATGATATGACCTGAAGTAAAACATAGAATTTAGACAACAGGGTGGCACAAAGAAAGAGTTCAGAGAAAGGTTTGCTCTCTAATGGAAGCATTACTTATTATATACATTCAGCTTTTTATATTTCCTACTGTTTTTTACTATCATTGCTCATGATGCTCAATTACTGACATTTAACATTACTAATTTAACTAGTCTAAACCAACTGAGCTTCATTCACATTACATTATCATTTTATTTGGTTATGAATCCAGCAATAAACTCGAGAACTGTTAAAACCTCATTTTGAAAAAGTTAAGCTGCTGTTGGGGCTGTCATTAAAGAAAAAGAAAGCAACTAATCACTCTGTATTTACCACAACCCTAGTTTTAAGAGAAAACATTACTAATACAGCATAGCAAATGTGGATTATAAGCCATCTTTGCTTTTGAAAACTATATACCCTTTGAATTAGATGCCTGTGAATCTTATCAATTAATTTAGTACAGGGTATATTAATTATTGTGCTTTATCACCTCTTCTTTTAACAACACTATGTAAGCATTTGGGAGCTGAGGATGTCAAATGATTGAGCATTGCATTACTTCAGGTAGAGAGACAAGCTCAGCCCACAGTCCTGGTAAAACAAGATTTCAATGCTAGCCCACATGAGCTGATGGCTCAGCTGATTTCCTTTTACAGGTCAGACTGGCAGATCTCATATAAAATGTGCTATTTATGTTGTTTTAGTTACAGCTGGTTACAGGTGATAATACTTTGCAACCCACCTCTAGTGGAGTGCCTCCTTTTCAGACTGCCTGACACTGACTTAAAAGCTGGGGGTCTTGTTTTTTTTCTCACCCTACCTCAGCATTTCTCTGTATGCACATGAAAGAGCAAGGACTGCGAGTTGGACAGTTTAGACTCTTTACTGTGAAGTCATGTTGTGTAGAATGTGGTTTGTCTTGCTGAAATAAGCAAGACCTTTCTTTACTAGAACGTTATCTGGATAGCAGCATATGTCACTCTGAAACCTGCATATTGTTGAACCTTGGCCTTATCCTTTGCTGACTTGTGGAGACCTGTCAGAATTCTCTGAGTCTTTTAATAAAATTATTATCATTAGCTTTGCACTGAGAAATATTATTCTTAAACTATTCTCTTTCTTTAACTTTTTGTCCATGTACTCAGAGTGTGGAGTGCCTACCCCGGTCTGTGGGATTTTCTTTTTATACCCAATCATATTAGCGATCAAACCCAAGTTGTTTTTTCAACATTACATAATTTTCTTGTCCCAGACTCAACAAGAAACATATTGCTGGCATCAAATTCTAAATGAGTGTGTGTGTGTGTGTGTGTGTGTGTGTGTGTGTGTGTGTGTGTGTGTGTGTGTGTGTGTACACACACACACACACACACACACACACATATATATATATATATATATGTATATGTATGTATATATATAAATCTTTGTAAAAGATTTGTATAAGATTTGCAAATCATTTCATTCTGTATTTATTATTGTAAATAGGTTTGTAATAAGTAGGTAAACTTACCAGCTTGGGATGCAATCATCAGTGCTGTATTGCCTTCATTGTCCTGTTGATTTATATCTATGTAGGGACAGTTGTGAAGCCCATGCACAATTTCCAGGAAACCTTTGCAACATGCCACCATCAAACCATTCTGTTGGCAAAAGTCAAAACAACGACTTTGCTATTTGTTGCTCATAGCAGGCCAAAGTTTCAGAGATCATGAGTTATTATGTATAAGTCTCTCACCCAGCCATTGATGTCCAGCTCCATCACTTCTTCTTTTGTGACCCCTCTCTCCAAGACTTTTTGCAGACAGATTGGGTCATTACGGATGCATGCTTCATACAGTGTTGATGCTGCACTCCCATTTGTTGACTCTGGCTTGTAGTCTGGAAGCACCGAGTCATCAGAAAGAATACTGTCTGAGTCTGACTCCCTTTCTGATGGAGAAGTGTCATTATCTTCAGGGCCTGAGCCCAGCTGGGGGTCCTCCGCTGCAGTGGCCATCTTCCAGCAGAACAGGAGACGCTGGTCCCAGTCCTTTTGGTTACATCTATGAGAATATCATAAATAGAAACTGGTCAAATAGATAATAAATGTTTCCTATAATAACAATAGTGCTGTCAGGTGCATATTTTTTCTGCCTGGAAAGCAAAATATTTACAATTGCTACAGTATTAAAATGATATTTCAAGCAAAAAGTTGTTGCTGACTCTGAACATGCTGTACATCAGGTTTCACAAAGATCGAAGGTTTGCTTGTTGACAGATTAAGTGTGACACAAGTCTGTAAATCAGGGATTATGAGCATGGTATCTGTGTGTCATGGAGGTGTGGCACTATGAGCTCAGTGCTCTTTTACTGTTAACTGGATCAGCATTCAAATGCCCTGGTGGACATACAACAAAGCTAAATGAGGAACAGCCCACCTTAGAATAATCTTGGTCACATGTGGATCTGCTCACTGCATTCTGAATCCAACATGGTCATTGAAAGTAAATTCTTCTACTTTATGATTTAACTTGCAGTGTAGTTTTTATTTTGCAAATCAAATGTTTACAGTAGAACATTGCTTATAACACTGAAATAAACTGCAAAAACATTTAAAAATATGACATATTTATAAAGACTATCGCAGTACAGTGTTTTAATCATTGAGTACAGACTTGTCAAATACTTTATCACCAAAAAAATGTGAATCCACAGTTCATGAAACTAAAGTAAAGATATGAAAATTGAGAGACACTACTGCAACATCTATTGCCCTTCATTATTATTTAATATAATGATGCCCACTATCAACAAACTAATAGACATACATGCAAAGGAGCAAAAAATATATACACTTACCATAAAGGGTAATCAGTCAGCCATAACTAAAGATGTATTTATATTTCATACCTCTGTGAATTCTTTTGAATCACCTCTGATTCAGCTTTCCTTCTGTGTTTCTGTGTGCAGTTTCCTCTTGGGCCTGTGAGAAGAGATACTTATCCATTTCCATCCCACATGTGATGATGACATAAAACTAAGAGGAGGAGTCTTTGCTGAGTCTTCACAGAAACACCATGTGTTCATCTCCTAGGCCTAGGTTATCCCACTTAAAATAGTTTTATGGAGAAGATTACTTACTGCTCTGCCCATCTACATCTTTTAACAGTAGTGTTGTCCATACATTTTGGTACTAATACATACATTTTAATTGGATGAAGTTATTTTCTAAAAGGTTCTCCCATTTGGCACTTCTTGATTTTTTTTT
>VUQH01038044.1:0-13238 GCA_015106775.1 Etroplus canarensis | reverse complement strand
GTCTTCAGTAACTGAAAAGTTGCTCTGTTTGGGCTGAGATCAGGTGACTGACTTGGCCATTGAAGAATATTCCATTTTTTTTTTTTCCTTGAGAAACTCCTGGGTTGATTTTGCAGTATCCATAGTAGTAGGGTAGTAGTAGTAGTAGTAATTATCCATTTGCACTGTAAAGAGCCACCCAGCCAGTTTTGCCACATTTGGCTGAATCAGATAAGAGAGCATAGACCCGTACACTTCAAAATCCAACCTGCTACTTCTGTCAGCAGTCACATCATCAGTAAACACTAGTGACCAGATTCCTTTGGCACCCATGCATGCCCATGTCATAACATTGTCTCCACTGTGTTTGACAGATGATGTGGTATGCTGTAGTTCAGGAGATGGTTCTTTCCTTCTCCATACTTTTCTCTTCCCATCATTCTAATACAAGTTCTTGGTTTCATCTGTCCAAGTTTTTTTCTTTTTTTATCAGAATTGGGCAGGCTCTTTTAGATGTTTAATTGTAAAGTCTAATCTGTCCTTCCTGTTTTCAAGCGTAACCAGTGGTTTGCACCTTGTTTAAACCCTCTGTATTTACATTCACGAAGGCGTCTCATGATCGTAGACTTTGACAATGATACACCTGCCTCCTCAAGACTGCTCTTGACTTGGCTTGATGATGATGATGAATTTAACCAAGGGAGAAAAGTCTGTGGTCATCCACTTCTGGTCTTCCAAGGGTTTGGGTAGTGCTGAGATTGGCCAGTGTGCTCCTTGATCTGAATTATTGTTTTGGTCACTCCTAAAACTTTTACTGTCTCTGATAGGTTCATTTTGGGTTTTCAGGCTAATGATGGCCTCCTTTGCTTGCACTGACATCTCTCAGCTACCAAATGCAAGTTCAGTTTTTTGCTGAGATTTTTTTTTTTTTTTTTGGTGGTGGTGCACATTATAATTTAAATGCGAATGGTTTCCGGCCCTGAAGTGACGTCACACGCAGCAGGAATAAATATGGACGCTACACATGTCGCCGTGTGAGAAAAACTTCACTTTCTTCCCACTGACCAGCTCCATCAGCCCCGTCTGTCGCGCTAGTTTTGTGCATTGTCCACATTTGATCTCGCCGCGTCTCGCGTCCTCTAACGCAGAATTGTGACGTCTGTCCCACGTCAGTGACGTAAAAGTCAGATGAAATGTGACATGACCGTTCAGACTGACGACGCTGTCAAACATATCGGATTTGCACCCGATTTCGGACCACATATTGAAGTGGCCTGAATCTGATTTGAAGAAATCGGATGTGGGCTGTTCAGACTGTCGCAGACAAATCAGATCTGGGTCACATATGGGCAGAAAAGCCACTTTTGGCTGCAGTGAGACCGTACAGTAGTGTTAATGTTTCGTGTGCCTCACCTGGCCTCGAAACTACTCAGTCAATTGTCTCATTACTTTTGAGCCTTTGACAATTGGGGAGAGTGTATAACAATGGCTGTAATTTCTAAACATTTAATGCAACTCTTCTGTCAAACCCCTCAAATTAAATATGAAAGTGTCCACTTCAATCACATTTTGATTGTTTGATTTTAAATCTACTGTGGTCGTGTACAGAGGCAAAATTACAAAACGAGTGTCATCGTCCAAAAACTTACGGTACGTTCTGGGGTCTCAACCCCATTAGAATAATTTCCCCCTTAATAATGTATTCTGTGATTCTGTTTACACTACAGTTAAAAGTCTAGTGATGCCAACAGATTTGGCTTGTGTTCGCTGAGGCAGCATTAGCAACAGAAAACATCAGTGTGTGAACTCTCTGTGTTTACAGTAATCGAGAAAACCGTCTAAAATGCCCGATAATGTTTTGTCATGTACCAAGCAGCCAAGAACATACAGGCACAGGTGTATTTTCAAAATGGGGAATTTTGTTTAGCCCCAAAAAGGACAAAAATATATCAGAATCACATAGTCACAGAACAACCAAATCTAAGAAATAAATGGGCCCGTAAAAAGGTCAACTAAACGAACTCTACTCAAAACTGTGGCCTAACAAAATAATTTCTTAACTCAAAAACCTGACCTCATCAAATGAGAAACAACTCAACCTATATACTAACAGAATAAACCATCTTTAATATAGAGGGGGAAACCACAGGGAAAACTTCTACAGTACCTAACACCAAAATAAACCCCATTCCCCCCACATGGTCGCCGTTAGCGGTTCAGTCCATTTGGTTGGCCTCCGCATTTAATTCAGCTCCGCCCTTAGGGTCCTCTTTTGCCTAAATCAGGAAGGACTGGAGCAGCAGACAGGTAACTCAAAAAAAGGAAAAGAATTATTGCTGCTGCTATAAATCACTGACAAAACAATATAAACCAAATGTGCGTGCCTTCATTTAGAATATAGTGTAGTGTCAATATACAAATTAAATCAGATTAAATTAAGATAATCATTTAACATAACTTTCGCGACCATTTACAGATTGTCTTCTCTGTCCCCTCACCCCCAACCGGTCGAGGCAGTTGGCTGCCCCTCCCTGAGCCTGGTTCTGCCGGAGGTTTCTTCCTGTTAAAAGGGAGTTTTTCCTTCCCACCGTCGCCAAGTGCTTGCTCATAGGGGATCATCTGATTGTTGGGGTTTTCCCGTTAACACTGTTTTATCTTTACCCTACAGTGTGAAGTGCCTCGAGGCGACTTTTGTTGTGAATTGGCGCTATATAAATAAAATTGAATTGAATTACAGTTACAAAAATAAAGGAGTGAAAAATACTATGCATTACATAACTATATAAAATCTGAATGATAATTATTTTAATTGTGTGGTTGCAAACACAACCATCACATGTTTAATAAGCAAAGTGCGCTAATGCTCATTCGGCAAGGCATCTTAGCGGAATCCTTCAAAATTCTGACTTTTGACAAAGACGTCCAAAATCAGCAAGAAAGCCGACATAACAGTGCTTCTGCACCTGCTATTGTTTCATTAACAACCTTTTCAACGCAACAACTGGCAACATTTCAAAGCCTTTTTTTTTCATCTCCAGGCACTGAAAGTTAAAAGTGCCCTCATGTGTTAGGGTGTCAACGCAATCAGGGCGAGAGGTCTACGTTCATGACAGATGTGGAGAGCTGAGGAGTTAAAACTCTGAGTCATTTTACTCCCAGAATCGGACTGAAAAGCAGGACGGGAAAGGCTCCGTTTTTTGTGTTTTTGCTGCTAATCAGTGCTGGGGTAAGCCCTGTTTTTGAATTCCAAATACAACAGGAAGACCTGATTAGGTTTCAAAGGAAGCTGGTGGAAATTTGTGGTCACCAATACCAATGTGGAGTGGTCAGCTGTGACCATGAAGTGAACATGAGAGCAGTTCAATAAACCACAAAGCAACGTGCAGTTTACATCTCGGGCTGTGGTGGACTGACATTCACACAAACTATTTCAATTATTATCTTGGAGGGTTCTTTGGCACTTGTCAGATAAAACTTACATAATAAGGCATGCATCATATTTTCAGGTGGCAGTTGGTATACTGTTAGTCTCCACAATTACAGCAAGAACCAGCTTGTACATGTGGGCCCACCCCCCTTACACCATCCAGCCCATTTAAGAAGCTACATGGCAAATAAAAATGTTGTCTTTCGTACAACAAGCTGCACGTTTCCGGGCTATGAGCGAAGGTCCCACTGAAGGACATGAGGACGTCTATTGCTGACAGTTTGGTGAGAAACATGCACATTTTGTAGGACTCTGGGAGTGTTCTTCCTGTTCCAGATAGTGGGAATAGAGCAACAAAAGGCAGGAAAAGTAAATGGTGCCAAAAAGGCCAGTGATGTGATTGGGTATAAAAAGAGCACCTTAGCGAGGCAGAGTCTCTTAGAAGTAAAGATGTACAGTGGTTCAGCAATCTACCAGAAACTATGTATACAAATTGTGCAGCAATTTCAGAATAATGTTCTTCAACATAAAATTTGCAAAAACTGAATATTCCACCATCTACAGTACATAATACAACAGCATGGCTGCATAGTAGAAGAGTCTGTGTGCTGGACTGGCCTGCCTGCAGTCCAGACTTTCACCAACATGTGACACCCCATAAAACGCAAAATACCACAAAGAATACCCAGGACTGTTGAGCAACTGGGATCCTATATCAGACAAGAATGAGACAACATTCCTCTCCAGAACATCTAGCTGCTGGTCTCCTCAGTTCCCAGACGTTTACTGTTCTTAAAAGAAGAGAGGACGCTACACAGTGGGAAACATGGCCCTGTCTCAACTTTTTTGAGATGTGTTGCTGCCATCAAATTTAAGATGAGCTCTTACTTTCATCTTTTGATCTTTTCTGTGTTCTTTTGTGAATAAAATATTGGTTCATGAGATTTTCAAATCATTACATTGTGTTTTTATGTATATTCTGCACAACCGGATTGAAGTTGTAGTTAAAGTTTTGCTTGTAGGCTAACTCTTAAATACAAAGGCTCAGTGCTCCAGTCTAGGCCTAGACTAAAACCTGTCTTCAGTGTAGCTTTAATCTGGGACTAGGCCTAATCCAAATCTAGGAGACTTGCTGTCAAAAAATAAACCTAAAAAGAACAAACACTTTTTCCTTAATATTTCCAGCTATTTATTGGGAATATAAAGAATTTGTGATTGCAGAGATTTTTCTTCTTATTTGCAAAATAAATGGCAAATAGAGAACTGGCTGCGTAAAAATGCTGGTGAAACACGCAACACGAGAAAAGAAAAACATCTGAAAAAAAAAAGGATAGTTGTGGTCAGTGGTCAGTGCTGTAATGTTATGAATAAAATTAAATGTTCTGAGTATTCAGTGAACTGCCTTTAACCCTAATTTTTGTTCAAAACACTAAACAAGACCCAAAGCCACTAGCCAGGACATTAGGAGCAACTGGAGTTCAATGTCCCACTCATGGACATGACAGGAGCCAGAGATCAAACTGCCACGCCTGTAGTTACTGAGCAAACAGCTCTGAACCCCCTTTGATCAGCCAGTTTAGGTGACGCTCCACTGATGATTCAGAATAAATTAACAGGTTATAGTATTTGCGGTTGATTGGTTGCGCTGGACTGTCTGTGTCATTTTACAGTATCTCTTCTTTGACTGTCCTTATAGATGTCTAAGGAAAATTACCTGCAAGAAGGTGGTTATAAACATGTAGAAACAAGAAGAGAAGAGAAAAGTTGGAATATTTTCCAGAATGCAACAGAAAACAAAAACCTGTGATATTTTGATTCACTTCGACTTTTATTTAACTAAAAGTTAAAAAAAAAAAAAGAACGATTTTCACTGGTTTTACTGACCAACTTCATTGTATCATGTAAATGTACATACATTTACATGATGGCTGCAACACACTCAGCTAAAGTTGGGACAGAGACATGTTTAACCTTGTTTAACCTTGTTTTCCATCACCTTTCATTTTAATAACACTTTTTAATCGTTTGGGAACTGAGGATGCTAATTTTGGGCACCACGGTGGCACTGTTGCCTCACAGCAAGAGGGTCTGGGTTCAAATCCAACAGCCCTCTGTGTGGAGTTTGCCTGTTCTCCCCGCACTTGTGTGGGTTCTCTCCGGGTGCTCTGGCTTCACACACAGTCCGCAGTCCAAAGACATGCAAAGGGGTCAGGTTAACCGGCGGTTCTAAATTGACCGTAGGCGTGAATGTGAGCGTGAATGATCTGTCTGTGTTTCTGTGTTGGCAGGACCGGCGACCCTGTCCAGGGTGTACCCCGCCTTTCGCCCCATGACAGCTGGGATAGGCACCGGGACCCCCCGCAACCCTGAATTGGATAAGTGGAAGAAGACGAATGAATGAAAGGATGCTAATTTTTCTAGTTTTGCAACTGGAAATTTGTTCAAATTTCAGTTAGATGATAAAACATGGCCGCAATAAACATCATCTTCTTCTTCGCCTTCTTTTGGCTGCTCCTGTTAGGGGTCGCCACAGCGGATCATGTATTATGAATTCGCATTTGGATTCGGCAAAGCTTTTACGCAGGATACCCTTCCTGACGCAACCCTCCCCATTTACCCGGGCTTGGGACCTGCAGTAGAAGTACACTTGCGCGTGGCCCCTGTGGCTGGGTTAAAAACATGGCCACAACAATGTCCTCCAGCAGTTTTTTAGCAAACATGCTAACATACCTGCTGTTCAGTTTAATAGATTATTCAGGTTTACAGCCTCCTGGTTGGTTACCTTGAAACATCATTGGTCAGTTTCATAGCTATTTTGACCTTTAACCCCAACCCCTCCCCATCCCCAGCCTTTATTCCACACATATCCTCTGTATCTAAACTACCACAATCAAAACACATACACATACCGTTGGTAACAGGAAGCAAATTGCAGCCTTCAGTCTTATAATCTGTTGTTTTGTTGGCCCGTCCATCCACTCAGAGCTCCTCCCTTTGTCACCAGATTACCTGACTTCTTCCTGTCTTTATTACTATGGACTCCACAGGGCGTTGCCCGTTAAATGTAAACATATGTGATTTTGGAGGCATTTTCTGTACTCCGGGCTCAGTAGCAACTGGGTTTGTGAAACTTATATGATAATGTCCTAAGCCAGTCTGCTAAATAAGAGCACAGAGAAACAATAATATCAACATAAAACCAAAGACTGGTCTTATCTGATGGGCCAGTATTAAAAATTTGAAGCCCAATTCGACTCGTTTTTATTAAAACACACACATATAACAGGAAAAAGGAGTTACCTGCCCGGGGAGGAAATGAATGAGGGTTTCATGCCCGTGGCGGTTAAAGGAAATGAAGAAGCTGACATGTTGCTGACAGCTCTGACAACATTCGAGCACAAACGCTCTTACGCCGATTTCATTGCCATCTATCTGTCACAGAGTCTTTAATGAAGCTTAATTACAGAGTTCAGGGCTGAGGCAGCAGACAGCGAGGTGGACGGGATCCCAGCTCGGAGCATTTCTGCAGCTCGGTTTTCGCACTGTCCGCGTCTCTAGTTTACGGTGTCTGGGGTTTGTGTACCTGTATGTGCGGCTGCCAGCCAGTCAGGATGAGAGGAACCTTACCTCAGGTGCCTGCGATGAGACCGCGGTCGTTTGACACCTTTTTCATCGGACTAAATCATCCTGACCTGCCAGAAGGAGAAAACACTTGTCTCGTTTTTCTCTCCAAAGACGTGACTCCCGAGTGGGTTTGCTGAGGTAATTTTGTGCTGCTCTTTCAGCTCTGTCAGCGTTGGGATAAAAGTGCTGATTCACAAAACTTCTTTTCAAAGTCTCCATTGTCCCAATGTCGAAAGGAGACCCCGTTTTCCAGCCAGTGCGGGTTGTGTGCAACCCAACATGTCTAAGTCTAATTGGTGAGATTTAAGTACAGTACATCTTTTGATCTTGTCCATGTGAATGTGGTGTTTCCAAGCCTGAAAACGCACTCATGACACGAGCCTTTAGCTCAAACATTTATTTCAGATCTCAGCGTTGTTTACAAACCACCACTGAAATATGGGAATGAGGAACCTTTGGATCTTACAGTACGCCCCTCTCATTAGGCCGGTTTTCAGGGAGGTTTTCGCATGCAGAACATTTTTGGACTTGCCAAAATGACTTCATAATTGTCATCATATTGCTCTGAGGCCCATCAGCATCTCACCAGAACCAATACCTGACGTCAGCAGCTGACCAACGTCAATATTTTCCAAGTTGTGTAATGACACAGACATAAACAAATTGTTCCCTGCCGTAAGTGTGGAGCACTGTGCCGTTATTTTGAAAAGTTGAGACTTCAAGGCAGCAAACATTTATTTAGCTTCGGTAGTAATCAGCAGCAGATATTTAAAGCTTTTGGGGGTGGGGGTGGGGGTGGGGGGCAGAAAGTGGGTGGTAGGGTTGTAGCAGGAGCAGATATGACCGCAGTATAGTTTGACATAATTACCATACACAAGAACTGAAATATAACGGCTGTGGTTTTGTTTAGAATGCTTACCAGCTGAATGAATAACCGATGGCCACAGGTACAGCCTGAGACGGTGCAAAAGATGGACTTAGCTTCTGGTCTCAACTGTGAAACAAACACTGAAGTACCTTGAATTGTTTTTTTTAATTGCCACCAGGGGGCGACACCAGCAGTTGCAAAAAAAAAAAAAATTCTGGTCTTACAGAGGTCTTTGGGAAAAGAGCTCTCAGTCCTGACCTCTATATATACTTTTCTGATGAACTTACGGGCTCAGTCGTTCATTGTGAATAAAACATTAGGTACATTTTGTTCATTCTAAGAGTCAGAGAGGAGGATTATACAGGATATGCACTGGCTAATGACTTAATAAGTCGATAGCCAGTGCGGTACCCTGTTGGTTCTACAGAGACCCTACATACAGCTTCACAGACCATCGTCTACATGTTGTAGCTGTTTACTGTCACCAGGAGGCAGTGTCACAAACAACTGGCATGTGGGCTACTATTGCTTGCTGTTGTTGGGCCTTCAGACAGCCGCGACAAACATCAAAGTTATAACACACAAATAGGTGAAGTGAAACCGAGTGTTAAAAACAATTAAGTGTCACTGCAGCCACCAGCTATGATGTTAGTGGATTTTGTTTTTGCTTTTGAAATAAAATATTTTTAGAACAGATTATTGCACAGTGAAGAAGTTGCCCTCGTGATCTTGCATCTTCACCATTCTACCTGCCTCCCCCCTCATCCACACACGTACTCTGTCTTGCTTCTTCTGACTTACATTCCTCTTCTCTCCAGTGCATACCTCCACCTGTGCAGGCTCTCTTCCCACCTCCTGCCTACTCTCACTACAGATCACTCCTGCCTGACCTCATCTGTCAACTTGTCCATCACCATTGCAAACAAGAAGGGGCTCAGAGCCAATCCCATATGCAATCCCACCCTTGCCTTGAACCCAGCTGTCACTCCTACTGCACACCTCACCAGAGTTTCACTGTCCACATGCATGTCCTGCACCACCTTCACATACTTCTCTGCCACTCCTGACTTACTCTTACAATTTCACAGCTCCTCTCTTGGCACCCTATCATATGCTTTCTCAAGATCCACAAAGACACAGTGCAACTCCTTCTGACCTTCTCTATACTTCTCCATCAGCACTTTCAAAGCAAACATTGTATCTGATATAGGCAACCCATGCATGAGTGTGTAGTTGACCTCTGGTTTTAAATCTTTAACATATATTAAGAGTATGTTAAAATTTAGTTTCGTTTTCATCATCAATAACAATCTGAGGGGAAAGCCTTTGCAATAAACTACTCAGTTTTTAAACACACATCTCCATGTCCTGACCATGAGTGAGGGGAGACTTTAGTGTGAAAGTGAAGCTGTCAGTGCAATGGTTGATCTACGCTCCTACCTTCACCAGTGGTCAAATGACAGAAATGAAGCGCGTCTGAAGGTCTGAATGGTGTCTGGGCTCTTCCTTACTGAAAGAGTAAGGAGTGTGGTCATTTGAAAGGAAGGTTTTGGAAGGGGTTCAGATTAGAGCTTCTACTCCACCACATTGAAAGAAGCCAATTGAGGTGCTTTGGACAGCTGACGAGGATGCCTCCTGGATGCCTCCTTTCTTGAGGTGTTTTGGGAAGTTCCCTCTGGGAGGAGACCCCGGGGCAGAGCCCAGACACGCTGTAGAGACTATGTCTCCCAGCTGGCCTGGGAATGCCTTGGTGTTCCTGCTGAAGAGCTGGAGAAGGTGGCTGGGGAGAGGAAAGTCTGGGCTTCTCTGCATGAACCAAAACCTCAGAAAACCGGCACCCAACGATCAAGTCAACTATGATACTGATACATTAAGTGCATTTAAAATGAAATAGAGCTCACTTACTTTGGTACTTATGAGGTCTAACTTATCATAGTTGACAACCCAAACCTTGCCCCCTACCCTAACCCTATACTTTGGAGACAAGCAAAAAGCAGTTTATGGAAAAAAATGTTAATAGTTTTTGAAGCATGTCAGTTAGAATTATTTTTTGTCCTGTTGTTGCCAAGACTTGGGAGAATAATTTCTAAGAAACAAAAATTCCACATTCTGATAGCATAGGGTTAGGGTTAGGGCCACTGCCGATGATGACTTAGACCTCAGAGAGTTAAGTTCATGTTCCTTATTGTTTATATTAGCTCTGCTGTTTAATTTTTACATTTTGCATACTCACAATAAATGTATTTTCTAACATACCATCTTAACTTGATTTCATGTCATTTTCCTAGAACAATAATCTTTTCACTCACGCTGTAATAGTTGAGGTTATTGGCACTTCTGCTCATGTAGCTTTTTGAGATTTGGCTTTACTGTCTTCAGTTATGTCATAATTTATTGTTCCATTTAGTCATTTAACACCAATTATTGTAATACCCAACTGCACATTTCTTACTTATTGTAAAAATTTGTATAATATTTATTACTTTTGGATTCTATAAAAGCTATGGCTAATATTAAAAATTAGAATAAGGATTCAATTAGAATAATGTAGTGGTTTACACATTCACCTAACAAGCAAAAGGTCCCTGGTTTGATCCCAGGCAGGGACACAAGCCCCTCTCACCATGGAGGGCTGCATCAGGAAGGGCATCTGGCATAAAACCCCTGCCAATTACCAATGCCTATTAATCTTCTGTGGCGACCCCTTGGGGAGAATACAAGGGAGCAGTGTAAGGTACATTTCAGAATCAGTAATCGGTTACTGCCATCAGTAAGTGTTTTAGCCTTCAAAGCCATAACAAGTAATTGGTTAGTGATTTGAATGTCAGTTCAAACAGTAAATTACCTCATGGGATCATCTGACCAACCACTAAAACATAGTTCATTAAAACAACAAATTTCTCCTTGGACAACCTTTACAGAAGAAGCTGATCCTGCCTACATGAGTCATTCTTCTTTTTCTACTTCCTGGGATTGTCAACATAATCTTCTTCTGCCACAGCATTCACAACACAAGGTATCTATCTCCAGGACTAACAACCCCCTACTGGAGCTACTAACAGCATTTAGCAAACACCCACACACAGGAGCAAAAAGGATTATGACCACAGGGTCTTTCCTGTCCCTCCCAGCTCCTGGACGGACGCACTATGCTGAAAGTAGCCAGTTCACTATGTCCAGCAACCAGTTTATACAAGTAACCAGAAACCAGTGCCAGAGAAACACATAACCAGATTAACACAAGACTAGAGGCCAAGATGCGGGTTACCACCTTCTGCAGCGGGGAAGTAAGAGTGTTGTTTAAGTCATTAATGGATTAGCGGAGGATACAGTGACAGGAAAAGCAGACAGCGGCAGACGGAGAAAGTCCTGGGTATTTTTGGCACACAGACATGCAGAGACTAAGCTGGTAGGCAGCCTGCATTATGTGCATACACAAAATGCACACACACCTAGAAGCAGTGCATAAATGAGAAAACTTGAGTGATCCAGTGTCAATATTGACATTTCTAGGATTAGGCACCCCTAACAAAATAATGAATAAATGTATGTGTTTTTCTTCCAAACACTGGGTTTGGGTTATTTGAAGAAATAACTGGCAGTTATTTAAAGTCACCGCACATGATGAGTCCAAAACCTAATGCTGCTGCTGCTGCTGCTTTTGGGTGAGTTTAAAGCCAAGTTATATTAGAAAAAGGAGTTGAATATCATCTTTTAAGGTAAAAGACCTGTTGCTAAAGTGCTCTTTTACACTACTTTAATGATTCTTATTATATATTGTTGCTTTCAGGAATCATTAGAATTTATTTGTTGACCCTTTGCAAGCTGCTGAAAACATATGTTCCACTGGATAGCAACAAAAAATGGCATAAGAGCTGCTTTACACAAAGACATACTGTCGCTGATGTGCTAGAAATGGATTAAAATATGCAGATTAATTTATAGCCTACATTTCCTTAGACAGCTTGGCTCCTTGAATTATTGAGACAGCAACATATCTTTAGGTGAATTATTTATCACTGTTGAAAAAGTCCTCATCGCTGTCCTCATGAAACTATCTTCATCACCATGAGTTATATACCATCAACATCATCATCCGCATTTCTATTATTATGCTGCCATTCTTTTAGATATTATAATAACAATACTACCATCAGTAGCAGCAGCAGCAGCAGCAGCAGCATGTATTTATTTTGGGATTGTCATCATCAAAACTGTCACCATGTGCCATCAGCAGCTTTATTATCATCACAACTCCTCCCATAAATATCTGTATCACCACCATCAAAAATTAACAATTAATCACAGCAACCACTGCCTCCAAAAATTTACTGTAATGGAAACTGGCAATAATGTGCATTTCACTTTAAATTCTCACTATTATCACCGTTATTTCTTATTTGGTTCACTCTTGCGCGCCCTGGTGAGTGCGCCCTGACGGTGCGCAGTCCCTCAAGACCCAGGTGTGTTCACCATCCCCATCCCTCACCGACCACCTGCTTCCCTTGCTTGCGACCACAGACCTATAACCCTAGCGGCTCTCCCTCCGCCGATCAAGACCCCCATACCCTGCGACAGACAGACAGACGCGGCTTCTGTCACAGGAGGACTGCGCGCCGGACAGACGCTGAATTGGAGCGGCGCCGATGGCGTCTCTCGGGCAGGGCAGTGGTCTGCGGTGTCGCACACACCTGAGAGAGATCCTCACCCCCCCGGTCACGCAGGGCACTCCGTAAATTTCCCCACGGACTCTCTCTCTCTCTCTCTCTCTCTCTCTCTCTCTCTCTCTCAGTCTATTTCCTCCCATCTTATCAGGCGACGGAACACTTTCAGCTCCTTATTTACGCACGCATGCACCAAACTGTGCACATCACAGCACCCGCTGCAATCAACACAGGTGTGAACGCACTTCACGTGCCGGTACATACCCTAAACACAGCGGCTATTTCCCGTCACACACACACACACACACACACACGGCTGAGTAAGAGGAACAAAACAGTTATGAGAAACGCATGCAAATTCATTGGAATAACAACGCGATCTTTGAGTCCCCCTCACCGGTTTGGTGCGCTGGAAAAAGCCCAGGTCGAGATCGGTTCATTGATTCACGGACCGGTGCCTCTGTCTGTTCATCCTTCCCTCCGCTCGTTTCCACATCCAGCAGCTGAATACAGGTCTCTCCTCCTCTGAAGCGGCGGCGGTCACAGAGCAGGCGCACTTCACCCGCTGGCTCACTTGCGCGCTCTTGCGCCCTCCCCGGTATCTGTCTCCCTCTCTCGGGAAAGGAGCATGTCTCCCTCCTCTTTCTCCCTCTTTCTTGTGCAGAATAGCAAGACA
>VUQH01038042.1:3218-14981 GCA_015106775.1 Etroplus canarensis | reverse complement strand
GGTGGATGAGTTTAAATAGTTGGGGTCATCTTCCAAAGCAATAAACAGTGCAGAAGAGAGGTGAAGAGTGCAGACAGGGTGGAGTGGGTGGAGACGAGTGTCAGGAGTGCTTTGTGACAGAAGGATAGCAGCAAGAGTGAAAGGGAAGGTCTACAAGATGGTAGTGAGACCTGCTATAATGTATGGTTTGGAGACGGTGGCATTGACAAAAAGACAGGAGGCGGTGCTGGAGGTGGCAGAATTGAAGATGTTGAGATTTTCACTGGGAGTGACCAGGATGGACAGGATTAGAAATCAGCACATTAGAGGGACAGCTCAGGATGAGCAGTTTGGAGACAAAGTCAGAGAGGCAAGGCTTAGATAGTTTGGACATGTTCAGAGGAGGGATATACGTATTGGACAAAGGATACTGAAGATGGAGTTGCCAGGCAGGGAAAACAGGAAGATCGCAGAGGAGGTTCATGGATGTAGTGAAGAAGGACATGGAAAGAGTTGAAGTGACAGAAGAAGATGCAAGGGATAAGGTGAGATCAGAATACTTTATTAATCCTCAGGGGGAAAATTCATAAGATGGAGCCAGATGATCCACTGTAGTGACCCCTATTGGGAGCAGCCAGAAGATGAAGAAGACGAAGAAGAAAAGCAGTTTCAGTTGAGTTTGATGTCACCTCACACTTAAGCTTGAAATTTCCATGTTGTGGGTCTAATAAAGGATTATCTCATCTTTCTCAGCGCAATGAATAGATCCTGTTAATCTAAAATTGGTGAAGTATCTGTACTTGGTATCGGCAGATACCCAAGGCCAAGGTATCTACATCATATCACTGCATCTCTACTCCCAAGTACTTCTTCTGACACTTAGTAGTATCTCTTTTTTTTAATTTCATTTTATTTCAGTAAAGAATGTGTCAACAAATGGCAAGGAAGACCAATAAGGTATAATCAAGCTAGGGAACAAAGTGAAGTTATTAGATACTGATATTTTTCTCATGAGTTGATTCAGACCATGCTTTGTATATAAATGATGTGTTGAGCCACCATTACATTTATGGATTACAGGTCATGAGGGTACAACTGGATAATTCCCAGCTAATGCCGTTGCGGTTTTGGCACTTCTGTGTTGGCTGTACTCTTCAACCCCAAAGACTTGCACTTAATTAACAGCAAAACAAGTCCCATAAAGTGAATATTGGACTTCAATTCATCACGTGCCCAGAAAAAAGTCAGTCAGTCAGTCATTCATTCATCCATCCATCCATCTTCTTCCACTTATCCTGAAATCTAATGGCGTCTGCTGAATTTGTAAATAAGAAACTTTTTGATAACAAGTTAGTCATAAGAATTTTATAAAGCAATAACAAGTTAATGGTGTGTTTACAGATTTTCTGCCTATGAATGGAAAAATACAGGTTTATGGAAAAAGAGGTGAAAAGGTGGTTACAATAGATCTTCACCCAGTTGGCTGTTTATAAGCAGAGGTTAATGCGTGCTTTGGTGAAACCAGAACATTAACATGAGACATTTCTGTGCCACAAACTGTCAGCCTCGAAAACAAACAACACAGTGTGTGAATCCCCTTGAACTTATGAAATATTATTCAAAGCCAGGACTGTAGTCCGTCAGAATACACTGTGTATGTGTTTGGTTACAGAAATGTTATTCTTTCATGTACACAAAGCTGGTATTTCACAGCTGCTGGACCTATCGGAGTCACAAAAATTCAATCACAAGAATTCCTATTGTTGTTAAGCTTCTCTTGTCACTTGTTTCTCTAAATTAGCTTTTTCTTCTTTCCAAAACAGTAATGACCATTACTACAGATTGGAAAGAATGTTCTGCATGGATAGTGGACTGAGTAGTGCAGTTAGGCTTTTATATACACCATTGTCATGGTTGTCCCTGGATAGAAAACTTGTATTCACAGCCAGCTTGGAAAAAGAAAAATGTCATTGATGGAGCAGCTCATCTGGCTTATGATCAGTCATAATTTACAGGTCACAGTAATGTGTGAAGTACAGAAAGAAAGTGATACATTTTCTTGTCATGTGTTAGCTGTATTGCACAAAGTAATAATTCAAACCCACACAGAAGCCAAGAAAACTTTCAGAAAATTTCAGAAACTAGGAAACAGACAAAAAGTGGAGGATTGTAAAAAGCAACGGACAGTGCACAAGGGAGGTAAAGAAAAGAGTGCAGGCGGGCTGGAGTGGATGGAGACGAGGTGGAAGAATTAAAGATGTTGAGATTTTCGCTGGGAGTGACCAGGATGGACAGGATTAGAAATGAGTACATCAGAGTGACAGTTCAGGTTGAGTGGTGTGGAGGCAAAGTCAGAGAGGTAGAGCTGAGAAGGTTTGGACATGTGCAGAGGAGGGATAATGGATGTACTGGGGAAAGGATGTTGAAGATGGCGCTGCCAGGAAGAAGCAAAGGAAGCCTACAGAGACCGTACATGTATGTCGTGAAGGAGGAGATGTAGAGGGCTGGTGTGACAGAAGAAGATACAAGCGATAGGTGGAGATCAAGGCGGAAAACTGTAGCGACTCCTAATCAGAGCAGCCAAAAGAAGATGACGATGACGGTGACTCTGTGAGGAGCATCGTTTTTTGTGAAAATGGAAAAGTGCCCGTGGAACAATAATGACCTTGAGGACAATTTGAATGAAAACCCATTAGGTGATCATTGGTTGCAAGTTTCATTAAAAGCTGAATCAAACTGGACAATGTCTGAAACCACAGATCCTCAAAAGTGTAAGCCATTTTACGATACAAACACCACAGAAACAAGTTTCTTACTAATAAGAGTGCACACATTGCAAAAAAAAAGTTATTTCTTACATTTTAGTCTCATGTAGTGCCACAAAGTTGTCGAATCACTATGCTCTACTCAACATTTTACCAAGTGTCAAGTTATTAGTTTTACTGCTGATCTTTATTAAAAAAAGAGGGTGGCTGTAAACTAAAGTAAAAGTTTTACCACACTGTAAAATACTCCATTAGAAATAAAAGTGTTACATTTTTTTTCTTCAGTATGACTAGGCAAATGCAAAGCATTGAAAAGAACAGCACTCAAAAGGAAAACAGCCCTTGTGATTGTTCCACTTTATACAGCAAGCATACACTTATTTCATATCAGACTGCAACTAATTAATAAATTATTGTCTGAAATAATGAATTCATCTTTGATTTTTAATAATTCAAAAATATAGTGTAAAAATATAGTAGGGTAAAAGTATAATGTGGAATGAAAGAAAAATACTATTTTTCTACTCCTGGATCTGTATACTGTCAGAGGGGATATCCCTAATATGTCAGGGATACTCATCCACCCACATGTTATTCAAACAAATAAGAACAAAGCTTGTTTCAATGGAGGCTGTCTTTTTAAGGCAACAGAGCTAAAACGGCTTGTTTTGGACCATGGATGTGCCAGAGAAATATAGTTAAGGATTTCTATTAACTGTGAATCATACAAAGCTACTTTAGTGGAGTCTAAGAATAAAAACACGGAACTAGAAATTATGTCACCTGGTTCTTCAGAAATTCCTCTTAGAATGCTGATTCATAAATCTAAACAAAAAAAGATGAGTGTTCAGAGAGTGCTGCTCAGATGATTCTCCAAAGGAAAAACCCACTACGTGCTATTGCCTGAAATCAAACAGGCGGTAGATCTGAAAACAATTAAGTGTGCTACTGCCACATCTGCATGCTACTCGGCCAACCTCTGCTCAGTCTGCAGACTGCAAGTGAGGAGGAGGAGACTCAGACTGGAGGTACATGAAGCAAAAACAGCACTCAGGAGAACAAGAAGAATCAACAGGAAAGATTACTAAGGAAAAATAAAAAAACAAGAAAGAAGGAACAGAAATTAAAAGATGTTTCAGAGATTTCAAAACAGTTACTAGTAGCAAAAAAAAACAAAACTCAAAAAAGATTGAAAACTGTAAAATTCAGACTAGGAAAGGAAGCAGCACCTCCTCCCTCTCACACAAAAGCTAGTTCAACTCAGCCGTTAATTCTGACACAAGCTTTGTTTTTATGGATGTATAAAGCTGAATATAATGAGGCAATTATTCAAGTCTGTGCAGGCCCAACAGATGTGGCCAGTGTACTCCGTTTGCTGTTTATACCACTGAATAGTTGCTGGATCCTGCTGGAGAAAATCAAATTCAGCTCTCTTTGTTTCCCCCTCTGGAGTCGCTCAACATCCAGCTGCTTTCTGTTAAAATAAGATAATTCGAGTTGACTTTAAAACCTGGAGT
Source organism: Etroplus canarensis (assembly GCA_015106775.1). Classification (NCBI taxonomy): domain Eukaryota; kingdom Metazoa; phylum Chordata; class Actinopteri; order Cichliformes; family Cichlidae; genus Etroplus; species Etroplus canarensis. The sequence continues at coordinate 10,720 of VUQH01038042.1, read as the reverse complement.
AAAAAAAAGACTGGAGTGGCACTAAGGTCTGTCCTATCTTTAAGGGGGAAGAGCAGATATAAATTGTATCTCACTCAGAAACAAAAGACCGTATTCTTTGAATGTCTCAACAACCAATTCATTTTTTGGCTACTTGTAACAAGTAGTAAACAAAACACTGACATATAAAGTTATAAAGCCATTGAAACAAAACAGTATATGGTTACACAAAATCTGACATAGCAAATTATTATTTTGCGTTGTGCAAGCCCTGCTCTCTTTAGGTGTTAAATGCTTCCCTGAGGACCCTTCCAAACCTAACTCACCTGGTTTGGACTTTTAACTTTGGGTAAGTTTCCCACCTGTAATTTTTGGTTTAGACCAAACAGTTGAACCTTATTCCAGCAAAGAACTGGCCTCGGTCAAGATCAAACTGACTCGTGGTTTAGTTTGTTTCTAATGAGAAAACACTTTTGGAAGTTTCAAGAGCAGATGAGTTTTTAATAGAAATATGGTCAGAAGGCACCACTTCCCATGTATCTTTGGTGAGCACATCTGTCCGCAAACCAAACAATGTCAAGTATAGGGAGAAGTAGATCTTTCAGGTGACAATCACATGTGGGTACACTCGTGTGAAAAAGAAAGTTTCCCATGACTCTTTGCAGTCCTTTGGAAAGATTGAGTACACCTTTACTGTTTCCATAGGAATTAAGAGGGCGAGTAGTAGCAAGAATCAGAATTTTAAAAGATGTACCTTCGGCTGCTCCCTTATATTCTTATCACCCCCTGGGTCCCTTTTTGGTATAATAAGCATATATCTACATTGGTACGGTGTAGACAATGCATATATATGTACCTTAAGCTTCTCCCTTGTATTCTCCCCAAGGGGTTGCCACAGCAGATTAATCTGCATTGGTAATTTGGCAGAGGTTTTATGCCGAATACTCTTCCTGACACACCCCTCCATACCAAAAACAAAAATAAAATGCATATTGTGCACAATTTGCAAAAAGACAGCATCTACATCAAAATAAACAGTTTCCAACAGTGCAGTTCTAAGTGACCTAAGTGTTGTAAGTCAAATATTACTTTTCCATGGCAGAAGTGGAGCTGTAATAGGCCTACAATTCAAAACTACCGTTCCCAGGAAAATGACATCACTTCCTGTGGTAGCAGTGAGTGGCATACATGAAAACCACCTGATAGTTCATGCTGACAATGTGATGACATATCCTAACGTAGGAAGTGCTGTGAACAGCTGATTAGGTTGATACAGCATCAGAGTCTGGATTACAATGTTTTTTTTGGTGTGTGTGTGCTTTTTACTTGATTTCTGCAAACCCATTAGTGGAAGGAAACAGCACTTTGGGATACACCGAATGCATGATATGCAAGTGTAACTCCTTTGGTTTTATATACAAAAAGAATTATTACTCTCTCTTAGTTGGTTGCAATTCTACCAGCATTTAAAAACAGATATGCAAATGAAACCCCAGCACTCCTGTAGGGCTTCAAGGGTTAACTGATCATCAGCCACTGCGACCACCTCTATAAAAGGAGAAGTTCAGACCTCTCAACACAATGCCACTATTTTCAAAGAACTGGACAAACCAGCAAATTCGCCACAAAGTCAGACGGTGCAATGTTTAGAGAAACTGCAAAAAACCAGTAGCTACATCCCAGATTCTACAGGCCTCAGTTATCCTGTTAAATGTTACAGTCCATGACAGAACAATTAGAAAAAGACTTAACCAGTATGGCTTGTTTGGAAGGGCTGTCAGGAGAAAGTCTCTTCTCTCTAAAAAGAACATGGCAAAATTGCTTAGATTTGCAGAGTTCCATCTGAAGATACCAAAAGACTTCTGGAACAATGTCCTTTGGACAGATGAGACCAAAGTGGAGATGTTGGGTCATAATGCACAGTACCACATTTAGTGTAAACCAAAACAGCATATCAGCACAAACACCTTGAACAAACTGTCAAGCATGGTAGTGAAGGGGTGATGATTTGGGCTCGTTTAGCAGCCACAGGACCTGGCCACCTCGCAGTCACTGAGTCCAACATGAACGTCTCTGTATACCAAAGTATTCTAGTTTCAAATGTAAAGCCATCTGTCTGATAGCTACAGACAGAACAATGATCCCAAGCACAGCAGTAAATCTACAACAGAATGGTTGACTAAGAAAAGAATCAAGGTGTCGCAATGGTCGAGTCAAATTCCAGACTTCAACCCAAATTAAATGAGGTAAGCCTTTAAGAGAGCTGTGCATAAATGAATTTCCATAAACCTCAATGAACTGAGGCAAAGTTGTAAAGAAAGAGTGCACCAAAATTCCTCCAAAACAATGTGTGACTGATGAAGTGATCTCTTCCAGGTATTGCTACTAAAGATGGCTCTATAACTTTGTAAATCAAGAGGTGCACTTAGTTTTTCCACACAATTGCACAGAGTACTGTGAAAATGATTAGTTTTTTTACATGACTAAAGCATCATGTAATGTTCTTCAGTGTGTTCACATTATTGCACTTTGGAACCAAAACTAACTGGTTTAAAGTACATAATAACAAAAACACAAATCTTGACTTTAACTTCCAGGTGCGAAAAGACTAGATGTTCTTCTTTTTCACTTCAAATAAAGCCGTCTATGGAAACTGAATTGATGCGAGCCATGAAAATCACCCGAAAGAGTTCTGTTTTAGGACACAAAACCAAAACAATGAGCTAAAAGGCGCTAAAGACCCTGTTACACCTTGACAATTTAACAAGCGTATGCCGACCTATGAAAAAAATCTGCAAAAAGGCTACTTAAGTGAATAAGTTATTGGTAAGTTTTCTATAAGTTAAAAGCACGCTGAAGTACGCCGGTATACACCATAGTCTGGCGAGGTCGCTGGAAAATTTTGAGCATGCACAAAATTTCCGACGTATGCCAACGTATGGCTCATACGTCCCACAAACGCAGGTCACATGTTGCAGGTACTTTATGCAAACGTTGACTCACACTACTCATTGGTCAAAATATGTCTCCAACGTACCCAAAACGTAGTAATAACCTATGGGTAACAAGTTTTTAACCTATGTATAACATCAAAACTTACCTCCAAGGCATATTGATGTTTGTAGACGTATTTGACATGTTTTGGTCATACTGAATGTGCTTCTAACATACAGCTACCAAGTTGAGAACAACAGCAATATCTAGCATTTGTTGGTAGTACGTTCTATATTTGTTAGCAATTCGCTATGTATGTGCCCATTTACCATCACTGTTCTGTGTATGCCAGCGTTTTAGAGGAATTTTGGATGCGTCAGCATACATTTGTTAAATGGTCATGGTGTGACCTTTAAACACGCTTTGATGTGGTAAGCTGCAGGTACGGATACCAATTCTCTGCAATGACTGACCCCTTTCACATTACACACAGTAATCTGATTGACTATAAATATACAAACAAGGGATGTAACATTATATTACTTCTAGAAACCATTAGATATGTTCAGTTCAGAATAAAATGCTTTTTGGCATTTCCTTTTAACCAGTTACAGCCAGAAGTCATGTCATATCAACGTGCTCTCTGTCTGGGGAGAAAAAAAAAAAATCAAAAAAAAAATCAGTGCAACGTTTTTAGCAGTCCACCAGTTGCTGTCTGTGGCATGCTAGCATGCTTAGCCTTGAAAGCTAAGCAGACACTGCAGTTTTTAGTATGTGTGCAAAGCATTAACTCACACTTTAATTAGCCCTCCCACGTGTCCATAACCTGAATAACATCCTATTGGTTAATCAACCGCCCACCATGAGAACTCATAACACAATAACTGTGCCCTTAGTGTTGACAAAAAGAGAGAAAGGAAGTGTAACTTTATGTAGCTGTGAAGCTGAAACTGCACAGCTGGCTTTAATACTTGATTTAAATTCATTTTGAATACGCTGCACTTGGGTCAGTGGAGTCTTTTCTTATTAACCCTACGCAGCACTCGGCTGCCTTAGCTGTAAGAGTTACGGTCAATTAGACTGCTGTGCCAACACAGAGCTACACACAGAACTACGAATTTTATGTGTCACTACAATCCTCATGAAAAACACAGACTAGTGCAGAGCAGAGCTTTAAGTTAAGGGTTTTTCCATTCCCCACCACCACCACCGATTATGTGGAAATTTAGTGCTGGCCACTACTTGATGAGAAGTAAAGGCATTTACACTCATTTCCCCTAGGGTCCAAGCATTGTGGCTAAACTCTGCCTTCAGCTTTTGTGTCATATATGGTGATCTACACAAGATAGCAACAGGCTGAACTAAAAGCTGTCATAATGTAGATAACGTATGTGACTGCTGTGGTTTACAATGAAACCCTGTCATTCCCTTCAGAGCGCCAAGAAAAGGAAAGACAGCCAGAGAGAGAAGAAGAGTGAGAGAAGAAGAGTGAGAGAAGGAGGGAGAGAGCATTTATAACTTCCTGGGGATTCACTGGAGAGACACACACACACACACACACACACCACAGAGGGTTGATTTCAGCATAGAGAAATGTGCTGACCTGCACTAGGCAGGAGCCAAGGGCAACAAAACACTAAATACAAACGCTCCTCTCTGAGCTGGGTACTTTCCCCTTCAGTGCTCACACATGTTTAAAACTGTCTGTCTGCCTGCTTCTGAGAGCATATACTTCATGTGTGTCAGTCTGTGTTTATATGTGAACAAAGAAACAAAACACCCCAAACATCAAATCCCTCTTATTTGTGTCTGAATAATTCCTCAAATCTCTGCAGGATGATCTCACATGTTACTCTACCAAAGGCTGATGAACCACACACTTCCCGCGTCTTTGGGAAATCTCCTCCTATAGTCTCCACCCATCATTGCAACAGCTCCAGACTGAGAGACCACATGGGTGTAAACAACTGTCTTATTGGTATAATTTATGTATTTGTGGCTTTATAGTTATTGTTAAAAGGTAGTATTTCTTTTACACGAAGAGCACGTTTCGTATTTCTAAATGTTTGTCACGGGACCTGGGTTTGGTTCATCTCCAGAAACAAGGCCGTGCAAACGCTACGGTCTGCTCCGCTAACTTAAAACTAGACTATGATCATCTGAGAAATGAAAACTAACAACCAACATCGTTTTGCTTATATTGCCACATGTTCTCTCACAGCCTTCAGCCACCTTTTGTTCAGCTCACGGCGTATGACAGCCAATATGTCTCAGATATTGTTGAATCTTTGCCTACCTCTAATGTGGAAGTACATAAGACAATTAACTATCTCACTGCAACTACATTTGGAAACCACATATGCCTCATGTTGTAACTGATTATACTATGCTTAAAAGTTCCCAGATTGCATTTTTCTATAAATCAGCAGAATAAAGTCAATGTGAAAACACCTTGTCTGTACCAAACAATCTTTTGGCTCTGAATGACTCCCAACAAGCAACTTCTCACTATTAAAATTAAAAGCCAACAATTTCAGTTTGGTTTCAATCACTGCATCGTGGCCTTCTAATAAGTGTGCTGGCAGTCGTTTGTGTGTAGTGTACACATTCGCCTTACAAGCAAAGGTCCCTGGTTTAATTCCAGGTGGGGACACAAGCCCCTCTCATCATGGAGGGTTGCATCAGGAAGGCCATCCGGCATAAAACCTCTGCGGATTAATCCACTGTGGAGACCCCTTGGGGAAAATACAAGGGAGCAGTCAAAGGTACATTATTTATGTAAGCACAAAGAAAAGATTTTTAATCGTTATAATCAGCAATTATTTTATAAATATAAAAAAAGAGTTTGATGGCTGCAACACACTTTACAAGGACAGAGGCATGTTTACTACTGTGTTCCATCATCTTTCTTTAAATAACACTTTTCAAACATTTTGGAACTGAGAATAATGATTTTGCAGCTTCTGCAACAGGAAATCGTAGTCTGTAGTCCATTGCCTGATTCTCCTGTTCTTGATGCGCCACACATTTTAAAGAGGAGATAGAGCTGGACTGGCAGCCGGCCGATCACGCACACACACTGGGTGTCTATTAAGCCACGGTGTTGTATCCCACGAACGTCTGGCACTGTCCTACTGAAATAAGCAGGGATGTCCCGGGAGAGATGCTGTCTTGATGGCAGCATATTTCTCTCTCAAATCCTACTATACACCCGAGAGTCAATGGTAGTTTTGCATACAGGCAGTGTTGCCTGGGTGCTCGACGATCACGTACATTCATCAGTGAGTTTCAACCATGCCTTTACACACAGATTTCTCCAAATTCCCTGAATCATTTTACATTATCATGCACTGTAAATACTGAAAGACCTAAATTCTCTGCAGTTATGTTGAGAAGTGTTGCTTTTGAACTGACTAACAATTTTTACAAATTTTGGCACAATTCGGTGAGCCTCTACAATTCTTTCTTGCAAAGACTGAGATTTGATGGACGCTACTTTTGCATCCAATCATGAAATCTCACCTGCTCCCAATTGGCCTGCTTAATGTGGAGTCTTCCAAATGAGCGTAATTTGAATATTCTCTGCACGCTCAATCTTATTTTAACTCTCTTCCAACTATTTTTAAGTGTGTATTTTCTAACTGTACACAAATTCTAAACTTGTGTACATTACAAAATATAATTAAGTTGGTCAGTAAAATTACTGAAAATCTTTTCTTTGGCCTTTTATCAATTAAATAAAGGTTAGTGTGAATTAACATATCACAGGATGTTTTTACTGCATTTTGTAAAATATTCCAGCTTTTTGGGAAATGGGGTTTGTTCTCATTTCTCAAATGGCCTGTGAAGTGCCATTTATCCATCTAGATTCTTTCACTGCAAGTTAGCCAGCTTTAAAGATATGGACACATATATACCTTTTCAATAAACTACACACATCAATTGTATCATTCTTGAACAAGTTAAAGAGGCCATGATTTCTGAAAAAAAAATTATTGGTTAATTTCTAAAAAGTATTTTTGGCACCACAAGGCACATGTCATCCAGTTCCTACAATGAAGAGAAGCCAAACAGCCTTAAAGTCAATAGCTCCAAAACTGGCTAACTAAATAAACAATCTAGAAGGATATACAGCACTGCATAAATCTTTTTTCGTGTGAACTGTTTCTTTAAGAAGTTATACTAACAAGACCTGCACAAAAACAGTTGGCTCAGAGGGACAGTGAATGGTTGGGAACCAGAGGGCTGCTGATGTGGCGCTGGTCTGATACTTGCCTGTGGCAGCTGGAGGCCTGTGGAGGCTGGGGCCACCGCCGAACACCGCAGAGGCACCCCTGAGCAAGGCACCAAACCCCCACTGTGCTCCCTGGCGCCTGCAACGGGCTGCCTTGTTCTCTCTCACCTCTGTTCTTTTTTAGCACAGTGCCAGAGTGGCTACTGCAAGTCCAGGGTGTCTGCATCACACCAAGGTATATTTCCAAAATATAAAAGGCATCTTATTTGAAGGGCTCTGACTCCAAACAAATCCATGGTGAAAAGTGCAAATCTGTGCTTCAAATCGACTCCAATTCAAACCACTGGGTGACGTC
>VUQH01038040.1:0-26202 GCA_015106775.1 Etroplus canarensis | reverse complement strand
TCCTCTCTTGGCACCCTATCATATGCTTTCTCAAGATCCACACAGACACAGTGCAACTCCTTCTGACCTTCTCTACATTTCTCCATCAACACAACATTGCATCTGTTGTACTCTTTCTCGGCATACTGCCGTACTGCTGCTCGCTGACGGTCACCTCTCTTCTTAGCCTAGCTTCAACAACCCTCTCCCATATCTTCATGGTATGGCTCATCATCTTGAGCCCTCTGTAGTTACTGCAGCTCTGCACATCACCCTTATTCTTGAAGATCGGTACCAGTGCACTTCTTCTCCATTCCTCAGGCATTCTCTCATTCTCCAAGATTGTGTTAAACAATCCGGTTAAAAAGTCCACTGCCCTCTCTCCTAGACATCTCCATACCTCCACAGGTATGTCATCTGGACCAACTGCCTTTCCACTCTTCATCCTCTTCATTGCTGCCCTCACTTCCTCCTTACTAATACGCATAGTATTTCAACACTGTATAATGATGAATAATGATGAATATGACCTTTGCCATTAGTTGTACCGACAGGTAGGCTTCTAATGCCTAAGACATCTTTTTTGTGTGAGCTTTTAAGCCATATTTAAAGCTTTATTTGCTGGTGTACTCTTTTAACACTTATTTTAACTACTTTGCATTGCAGTGTCATTTCACTGATTATGATTGGGGTGGATGTGGCTCATTAAATAGAGCGAGTTGTCTTCCAACAGGAAGACTGGCAGTTCAATCCCTGGCTTCCCCAGTCTACATGCTGAAGTGTCCATGGGCAAAACACTGAACCCCTAACTGCTCCCAATGCATCCATTGGAATGTGAATGTGTGTGATAGTTAACTGTGCTTAAAAGGCATAGAATAAAGAGCTGTGTGAATGGGTGAATGAGTCTTGTAGTAAAAAGTGCTTTGAGTACTCAGTCAGAGTAGAATAGTGCTATATAAGTACCAGTCCATTTACCATTTTGCTGATTCATATAAAAATGCCAGTATTGTTGGTAGAAATGTTTCTAAATATTGTACTAGTTCACACTGGAAAGACAAGACTTTCATCCAAGCGGTTTGGGTTAGTATCTTGTGGGACACCAAAATTCATGATTTACACATTACATTTAAAATTTAAGTTTAACAGAGCAAAACAAACAAAAACAAAAAAAAACAAAAAAAAAGTGGATAGCATTGTGGTGCAGTGGTTGGCACTCACAGCAAAGTTTTGAGTATGAACCTCTTGCTCCACTGAGGGCTTTCTGTGTGGTGTTTGCATGTTGTGGATTTTCTTTGGGTCTTCCAACATTCTCCCACAGTATAAAGACATGCATGTTCAGTTAACTGGTGATTCTGAATGTGACTGTAATGGTTGTCTTTCTCTGTGTTAGCCCTGTGTTTGACAAATGATCTGTCCAGGATTTATCCCGTCTCTCACCCAGAGTTGCCTGGGCTACACTCCAGCCCCCTGCATTCAAGAAGTAGATAAGAAAATTAATAGATGGATGGATATTTTCAGGTTTCAGCTGCAGTTTACTTAGATTTGGGTAACAAAAGGACTTGGTGTTGTTTTTTTTTAACAGATTATGGTTTCGGTTACAGTAGACTCCCTGTTAACGACTTGTTAGAAATCGCAGTCATAAAGTGCTTTACCACAGGTTAACATTTCTTTAGAATGACCTTCGAAGGAAGGTGGATGCGTCAGTTTCAAATTATTTAGATTTCAGTTGCCTGCTGAGGCACAGGAACGGCCACCTAGTAGCAATTCTGATGCATATTATAGTAGTGAGGTCTAATGATATGAAGAAGACACAGTGCAGCAAGCAATAGTGGTGGGAGTATTTTAAATGTCACCCCACCCACCCACAATCATTCATTTGCTATCAATAATCTTTCCACGGCAGAGCAGTATTAGAAGATACTCACCCTGATGGGAACATTTGCATTCCCTTCTGTTCACTTCTCTTTTAAATGCAGTCATTTTGCTTTCCTCTCTCAAGTTTTCTCTCACTGTCTGAGGTTATTGTAATGAACATTTCATTTTTCAATCATTATATACTATTTATTGTTTGAGTCTCTCAGGGGCAAAGTGGGGCCACAAAGGAAGAAGGATTCTGCCCTTTATTCTCCAGGGTTTTGCTAATGGTTTTAATATGGAAGCTGTCAGTGTTTTTAGCACCATCAGTTCACAGTTGTTCACTTTACCAAGTTGTGGAAATTACAAGCTCGCCGAATGCCTGAGTGATTCAGTGTCACACTTTTCATTAAAATAAGCCCACAGAAAAGAATGAGGGCCACAAAAAGGGGAAGATGGGGAGAGGGCACTGTGAAATAGTCTTTCCATCAGCAGGAGTTCTCATAAATATTGTAATTGTGTGGTTATAGAAAAGAAGCAATTGTGAGTCACTGTGCTGTGATTGACTTTGACTGAATGCTGTTTTACCTTTTGAATGAATTGAACATGAACACTGATGTCAAAAAGAAAATAATAATGGCTGTTGTGAGTATGGCATGGAATTATCTGATTCCTACTGGCTGCATGGGAGTACAAGAAAGGGCATCTATTTTTTCCTTCCTTTCCCATCTTAAACCTTCACCACATTACTTGTGGATATCTGCTGACTCGTTCTGTTTCTTCTCAGATTAACCATGTGAACTCTACGAACCCCATGAGATAGCTATTCACATAATGGAATGTGTTAATGTACTGTACCTTAGGGAAAATTAACTGGACCAGGGGTTTGCAAGGAATCCAGTTGCTCCTCACTGGACCTTTTGTCTCCTAACATGGGTTAAATCTGTACAGAGCGCTCTTCTTGTGCCAGGGAGCCTAAAGGTAAAGCAGTCGCATAAATGGGGTACCAATCACCCAATTTCCCTTGTCTTTCGCAAGGCTCTCACTTCACACCACTACCAAATGTTACTGTCCTATTTATCCCCATAGCCCAGGTGAGTTATAGACACACAACATGAGACAAAAAAAAATTCGGGACTCATAACCTTTTCAGAACAATTGACATTGCTCTTTTGTGTCATACTCTCAAGGAGTTGTTTTGTACATTTCTACACCAGTGTCTCAAGAGTTTAAGATGTTACTGGTTGTCTGAAGGGCAGGAAAAGCACATGAAAAACTGAAACAGTGCAGCTCACTGTGGAAAATACTCAGTAGCAATGTAAAACCTGGTGTGTATTGCATATTAAACTATAAAACATGATTTTTCCTGTTTTCCCTAGAAAGTCCACTGATCACTGTTTAGTAATCCAATTTCTCCTCTGTGATTCCTGTTATTGGTGTCGGACATAGCAGGCCTTAAAGGAGTGCTGATTAATGAAACCCATTAATAAACCAATTAACCTACAGAGATTCATTCTACCCCTTTTTAAACTAAAATACCCTAAAAGCTTTGAAGCATTTTGTTTATTTAACTGAAACCAGTGCACAGCACATAGGTATTCAACAAGTATGTGTTTCTTGTAGATGATAAAGGTTGGAAGCTGCTGTTTTGGTGTGTGTACTTTTATTTTACAAAGTAAGGACCTGTTGCTGAAGTTGCTGCTGTTGCTGTGGTGTTGCTGTCTTAAAATGATTTGCACTGTTTGAATTGTGACATACAGTATGCACTTTGAACATATGCAATCAAACTTAAATTTGCATTTTTTTACCTTACCCCAACCAGTTGAGGCAGACGACTGCCCCTCTTTGAGTTTGGGTCTATATATCATCTGATTACTGGAGTCTTTTCCATAATGCTGTAAGGTCTTTACCTTACAGTGTTAAACACCTTGAGGTGGCTTTCGTCGTGAATTGGCGCTATATAAATAGAACTGAATTAAGGGACTAAAGCCGTATATAACGTTAAGTCAAGTATTATTGCCATGAGGTGGTTTAAATTAACAAAGAAAGAACGAGTAAAGAAGTAACTCCCTTGAAAATAACTCTTGCTTTTGAAGAAATTCGGTCATTGTTATTAGATGGAGTTTGGCAGGATTTCTCAGTGACAAGTACAAAAAGAAGAGAAAAAGCAAAAGAAGTGGTAATGATGATGACAATGCTAACAACACCAGCAACAACACCGCCACCACCAATAGCACCAGTGACAACTGCAATGACACCTACTACTACCACCACTAATAATAACAAAAATAATAATAAGAAGAAGAAGAATTCACTGATTGTATTCAGAGGAACACCTCTGCAAAAGAGGCCAAACAGGGAACAGCACACTACAGTAGTCAACTTCCTGGGAGTGTAGAATTTCTCTGATCAGCTGGTATTGCAAAAATTGCAATTCACCACTCAATAATTGTTTTATATTTAGACATTCACCGGATTATCTCAGAGCATGACAAGAACATTTTTCCCTAAAATTTGATAACAGGAGTTAAAGAAAGTGAAAAAAAAATAAATGAGGGATAGTGATGCTTATAACTGTGGTGAGTCTTAGACGTCTTAACTAACATAGGCTGAAAATTCCCTAAGAAACTTCATATCCAAAATTGATTACATTTTTTGTTGAACCTTATTTCAAATGCTCTTTGATATTTTTCATCCATATTTAAATCTCTGTTTTTAAATTATTCTCTGATATCATGACAGGAGCCAATTCAGAATTAAAATTCCAAAAATGTTCAAAACCAAGTTTCTTTATTTAATTAGAGGGCCACTTGAAGAGTGAAGATCTCCACCAAGGTCAATTCTGATCTCATGATTTAAAAATGTTGGCTGTATTTGCATCACAATTTAATGGGTTCTTTCTTTGTCCTTGGTCGACCTTTTCACTAAGTTTCATAGGAATCTAGTAGTTTTTACCTAATCTTGCAGACTTGGAAACATGAACAAACATGGGTAATAAATCATACCCAACCTAACATTGTTCATTATGTTACAGAGCAATGTTCTGCTAGGAAACCTTGGATCCTGACATTTATGTAGAAGTTACTCTTACGTGTTATACCCACATGGAGATCAAGCACCCTCTTAATGACAGTGACACTTGTTGATGCCAGTGGCCTCCACTTGCAAACCTGTGTTCTCCACCCTATCACAGAAGCTGCTCAGGAATGACTTTGGTTCACTACAAAGAGTGCAAGACACTGGCCCAGCCTTTAAACTCAGCAGATTTCAACCAGATCAAGAATCTGATGGAACAAACGTGATCCACAGAGAACCCAACCCACTACCTTCATGCCCCAAAGGATATGCAGCCAACTTCACAGTACCAAACATCATAAGGCATACCCAAAAGTCCTATGTCCATGATACAAAGGTTCATAGATTGTTTGGTGGCACAAAAGCACAAGCTCTGGTTTTAATGTTGTGGCTGATCAGTGTAGGTTCAAACACACACAAATCTGCTCTCACACATAAAGCAGACACATTCAGGATATCATACAACATTTAGCAAACATTATACTCACAAGCACATAGGTTTGTATACAAGCTAAAATAAACATAGAGCTATACTTAAGAATTAGCAGATATACTGTATACAGGCAAAAATTGTTTTGATCTCCTTTACATCTGCAGTTACATTATTTAGAATTAGTTTAAAATTCATTGCTGTGGGCTTGCAGAAAGCTTCATGTCTGTGGTTAGTGTCTGCACCTTGCACAGTGCATGACAATTAGTACCTTACATAACCACTAGCCAGCCACACACCCACATATGTGCGGACACACACAAGCAAAAGTAAGCACATACACACACATACACATACAGAAATGCAAATCCCATTGCACAAACAGATAAAAACATAAACATACAAACTACAAACCCACTTTACGCCTTCTTTTACTCTGTGGGGACATTTCAGTCAAATTACCTCATACTTGCGCCTTCAAACTGACTATTCCATCCCTTTAATCTTTTATTGTGTTTATAGTTGTGTTCTCTGCCTTGGTAAATGACTATCAGCGATCCAGCATTACTGCATATATGTCGATATAGCCTTCTTTTAAACACCTTCACTTTGAGTGCTCAGAGTCCTGCATTACTGTCCTTGGTGGCTGCCGCAGTAATAGTTTAGGTGATGAGATATTCAACTTTCTAAACATAAACAGTTTAGCCTATCATACACACAAATAAAAACTAAGCTCTAAATGCAAAAACCGATCTCACCCTTGCCCCAGGCAAACCATCAACATATTAGCATAAATGCCTGTGTGCATACTGTATAAGCTCCTCTGTGTTTACGCATGGGTACATGCAGAAATGGGTGTTTTCATCATCCCTTAAGCACTGGTTTGCATCCTTTATGTTAGATCTCAATCAGTTTCCCTTGATGAGGAGGAGGAATTTGAGCTTGATGACCTGAGACAGAGAAGATGGTGGTCTAGTGATGGCTCGAGAAGGTTTTGGAAAAAGAGAGGAAAATGGAGATGAGGACAAGAAAAAGGCACAGTCACTCAGAGAGGTGAAGAAACAAATGGAAAAGATGTGAGAGAAAATAAGAAATAGCATAAAGGAAATCATCTCTGTTCCCTTGGTGATCTGAGTCATTCTGGTTGGCTGGATATGCTGCTATGTTAGGACTGATAAGTCTCACTGTGAGACTATGGGGTTTGCAATTGATATAGCAGGAAACTAATATTAGATATGTAAAAATCCTTTGAAACGACTTCAGGAACTGTTGAAAACACCATTGTTTTTGCCTCCTGAAAACTGCATCAGGTGTGTCTGTGTGTGTTTTCTATGCATGTTGAAAGTGTGCATGCATACACAGAATATAATACTCTATCAGGGGACTGTCTTATTTTCTAACTGAGAGGTCTGCAGTTAAAAAAAAAAAAGCTTCATTGCTATTTTGGTTCACCAATAAGTTTTCTGAAAATTGGATCCAGGGCTAAAGAATTAAATGTGATGAACACCACAGCTGAAGCAATCCACAGGCCTTGAATGAACACATTTATGGTAAAGTGACAGATCAAATCCAATTGCCTCTTCTCTGACTTTAGACAGTCCCTTATTCACGTCAAAGAGGTAGGAGTTTAATGAGGTTTTGACTGCCGGATGAGTCTTCATGGATGAATGACTTACAAAATGTAGAGGCACGATGGTATGAAACTCAAAAGTGTGGAGCCAATGATTTTGTCTGTATATATTATGAAACACACTCAGACAGACTTTTTCCCACGATTCATGTGTGTTTTAAAATGTAAACTGACTCTATCCTATACCAAAACCAGAGATATACCTTATATGGTCTATATATACCAGAATATAAAGTCAAGGTGCAGTTTAGCTTTGATTTTCTGAATAACTGTCTTGGTAAACAATGTGATGATCTTCCCTCCACATCCTTGTGCCTCCAAAACCTTGCTGTCATCCAATTAACCCCAAAAAGGATTGTCTTAGTCTGAAAAAACAAAAGTAATGGAAATTTGCATGATAAATTCAGACACAGAATAAAAGAAACAAAGTATAAAAAAACATATCTTTTGATGCCCACCTTCTCTTCTCTTCTCTTCTCTTCTCTTCTCTTCTCTTCTCTTCTCTTCTCTTCTCTTCTCTTCTCTTCAAAGCTAAACATAAAAAGGTCTAATAGAAAATCTGCTCTGCCCCTTCATCCTTCCTGAATTATTTTTTGCAATGAATTATTATTACTTTCTGCCTAGTGCTACATTTTCTACCAAGAGCAGAAAAAAGAAAACTTTATCTCATATATCTACATCTTAGCTTGTAGTTTAAACTGTTTTTTTAGGGTGGTTAAAAGTTTAATCTACATCAGTGGCGAAGCATAAGTATAGTAATCTTTGTCATCTAATATGTCTTGCCATTTTAATTTTTTATATATAGTAGAGCTGGCTGTTGTGTTTTTGGCTTGGGAAAAACATTTGAAACACAAATCAATCTTCCAAATGAAGCAGGCCCTTTCATATTTGGCACACACATTATCTAATCGCTATTTGATTTCACATGCAGAGACATATCTAAGTGAAATCAAATAATCTTTTAAACTCCACCACTACCTCAAACATTAGCCATTGGATTTCAAGGCAGGGGGCTGAGTAGACTACTAATGTGCTGGCAAGTGAGATCTTAAGTGTCCTTTCACACTTTAATCAAATTGATACGGTGGTCCCACTGCAAGGGCAATCTCGCTGTCCTTTACTTTGAAAAATCCTTAGCCTTTAGTTTCTGTGATTTTGCTCTGTCTCTATTCTCTCTGTGTCTATTCAATTTCAGTTGGATTCATTTCAGTTAGATTTGAATGCACTGATGGATAGTAGCCTTTGATTCAAATATCAAACATGATACTGAAATATGACAGCAATTTAAAAAATATATCAGGAAAGGGCAAAAAAATATTATTCGAAAATGTACATACCCTGCTAGCAAGGGTGGGTCAATTCAGCACCTGGTATTTCTTAACCTTGTGCACCTTCTTGCAGGTGTTACTCTCCACTGGGATTATCACATCTCAAAGAACCGCCCTCCTCAGCTCACTGTCAGACTCCACCATGTTTAATTGGTTGGTCAGCAGCTAACCATCTGGAACTTTAAATCTCAAATGATCCTAGCTCTGTTGCTCTGTTGTTCTCAACTACTCCCATCAGGACTATGGCACTTCTAAACTATTTTTTTCTCCTTCTTTCTGCAGCTCCTGTTATGGGTCACCAAAGCGGATCATCACCCACTATCTCTCCTCTGAACATGTCCACACCATCTCAACCTCAGCTGTTCCTCCGATATACGCCCCCTCTCCTCTTCCTTTGTCTTCAGCCAACAGCAGCATAGTTTTCACCAGCACCCTGTTGGCTAATGGCACCAGATAACTTGGGCTGCGACCGATCCGGTATGGAAGTCATATTATGAATCCATATATTTGATCTGGCAAAGATTTTACACGAGATTCCCTACTTGATGCAACCCTCCCCATTTAGCTGGGCTTGGGACCAGTAGTAGGAGTACACTAGCTTCTGGATCTGGTGTTTAGCACTGTTCTTCCCATCATCAGAGCCTCTGTGTCCACTTTTTCCAGCCACTAGTAGGATTTCTTAATGGCAGTCTCTGAGGGCTTACAAAACAGTGCAGCACTTGGCAATGACTTGGAATTCGCTTCCAGTGTTATTTTCCATAGCATCAAAATCATGGTTATGTGTATTCCAGTTTGAGGGTGTTCTACACTGGGGTAGCTTTTCACAGTCAATGACAGGCAATGATGGAGGGCTGTTAGCTTCTCCAGTCAGCTTAGTCCGCGTCTATGCTTGAAACTCGACAGCTTTTGTGGTGTTGACTGGTTCCTGGCATTGGTGTTGGTGACCTTGCTTTCTTTAAGATTTCCAGCTCTAAGCTCTGGGTGGGTCTGTCTTTTGCTGTTATCTGGGCTTTCTTGATGTTGGCTTCTAACCTTCTTCTTTCTTCATAGCCAAAATCTTATGTGCATCTTCTGGTCACCTGTCATCTCACATCTCAGGAAGCTGTGTAGCATTAAGGGTCTATTGTAGTGTTCTTACTGGAGGCTTGCTCTAGCAATGATTTGAACCACCAGTCCTGTTCCAAGGTTGGTGATAGTGTTCCAAACACATTTTTCATTGTGTTTTCGTTTACACTTTCCATAGCCTTATTTATTTATTTTTTTAGGAAACCAGGTCAAATACTCATCCTGAGGTCTGCAAAGTCTCTGATCATCAGTTTCTCTGTTGTTTTCAGGTAATGCCAACTTTCATTTTTTGAGATCAAAGAGTGAGTTTTCATAATAGAAAGAAGATGGTGAGAATGGTGGAATAAAGCAGAAAGGGAAGGGGCTGTGGATTTGGTTGAATAATCTAAAATGTAATATCGACACTTTTCCTGAACACTCCCTTTTAAAACACTGTTTATACACACGACCAAGGAAATTTAAAGGCGGTTAGGGCCTATGCCTTTATGATCATTCATTTCTTCCAGCATGGGCCATGTCATAAAATACTAAAATACTATTGCCTGTGTTATCACAAATTCTGTACCTTACCAGTTATAGCATTTCACAATTGCTGACATATTTTTTGTTTATGATCACAGAATTTGAACATTTTTGTATCATAACTTGCACAGAGCAGAGGAAACATTGTGTTAAGTAGGGTACTGCCTTGAGAATTTTAAAGCTATGCATAATATTATTGCTTAACGGTTCATTGCAAAATCTGATAATCTCATTTTATACTGACTCATAAGTTTTATGTTATTGTTTTCCGTTTCGTGAGATGTGACCAATTCAAATTCTGGCTGTTAGCAAATAACGGTGTCACCCCGATCAATGGCCACTGCAGCTTAGGATATTGTTTTCTATAACAGATGTCTTGGGGTTCTCAAAAATTGCTCTCACAGCAATATATTAAGAGTTCATTGCTTTGGAGAGAAATTGTTGTGGCACTAGAATTGGAAATTAGAGTTGATTCAATCAAAGAATAAATCAGTACATAAACACAGGTTAACAGGTTTGATCCTGCCTCAGTGTTGTCTATTTGGGGTCTTTGGCAAGAATTCGCAGCATTCTGATAATATTAGAATATGTGTGGTGGAATGAGTGCTTTGTACTTGGAGAACACGCTGACAGCACAAAACCTCAACACATAACAAATAAATGTGCAAAAATTGCTAGAGAAAATATCTTTAAAAATGTGCTACCCAGCCATAGTCAGTAGTCTTTTTTAAGCATGCATAAACAATATGCAATATTGCAAATAATCAGATATATTTGTATAGTGTGTTTCTTTGCTTAGGCCCTTATTTCAAGGTTGTGAACTTGTGACACATTATCAATGGACAGGCTCCCAAAATTTCTCCTGTTTTTGCTAGATCAACTTTGTTGAAAGTGTCAGGGTTTGTGTTTTATTCACTTGTGGGACTTCATTTGGGGTTGTTTTCAAGTGTGTGTTTTCCTTATTTCTGTCCCCTTCATAGTCTGTGTCTCTGTCTACGTTCATGTCCTGTTTTATTTTGTAATCTGTCTGGTCTAGTGTACTGCACCCTGTTTTACTTCCTGCCCTAATTGTTTCTAGCTGTGTTCCCTTCCCACCTGTTGCCTGTTTATCCTTTAGTCCTTGTCTACTTAAGTCCCGTCTTCCCGTTTGTTCATTGTCGTGTCGTCCTGGTTCGTTCCCTGGTTGTTTCCTAGTTTATGTCTTCCTGTTTCTCTCTGGCCATCCTCCTGGGTCTGATGATTGTTTCGAGCCTGTTGTTGAAGTTTTCTGTTCTTCGACCTGAAATATCTTTGGACTGTGTACTCGTTGTGAATTGGCTAAATAAAGCCCAGTTTGAGTTTCATCTGCCTGTCTCCGAGTCCTGCATAGTGGTCCACACCTGAACACCATTGCTTACCATGACAAAAAGAATTGTTTGGGTCTTATGGCCCATCAATAAAAGGTTGTTGTTCTCATGATAAGTGTATTATTTGTTAGAGGTGCTCTTAGATTTTACTCTACAGTAAAGACGCTCAATTCCACCATTTTTTAATATCATGATAAAATATGAATTTTAAAAAGTTTGTTGTCAAATTAATTATAAATCTTAGTTGTTTTTTTTTTTTTTAGAGCATTAAATCCCTAGTGTCTGTTCAAAGAGGCTACCCACTAAACTGGTCTCCTGCCTTAATCACATTTCCTCCCTGATCTCTTTTTTTTTTAAAAAAACATCTTTGTTTCCAGTGGGTCTTTTGTACTAGTATCTACTCTGAAGCATGGGTAGTGTAGCACTTGTTGCTTCTGCAGAAAAAAACTGATGTAAGCAGTTGTGTGAATAATGAAAAACTGAGTTTGAGAAAGAAAATAAAAAACCTGTGTTTACTTTTACACCTGTACACAGCTGACTAGTCATTCTCTGAAGTGGCTTAGACCGTCAGATTGTCATTGTGGAAAGCTGTAAAACTGTTGAAACACTGTGATTTCAACATTGAAAATTTTGTTTTAGGTAATATAACTTTTTCTTTTTATCTTACCATGGAAAAAAGAACACACTATGCCATCTGAATGATCACAAATAAGGTATTTCACCTACAGATAAGTGATGTTAAAATCCTTTTTTTTCTGCCGCCAAACCCAATGGATGCTTTGTCACTTTAATATTTTTTGGCAAGCTTAATTATGCAATAAAGAATGCTAAAGGTGCTCAAGGCACTAAAGTATCACCAATAAACATATTAGACAGGGAAGGACATGGTTCAAACTGCCATGTGCAATATTTCAAATCTAATTTCAATCTCAGCTAAATGTTATGGGATTCAGGTTGTTAAAGATTTAATTATTTAATTTCCCATAATTGCATACATATATTTTCGGGATGATTCATTGATCAATAAAAACTATAGTGCGGCAAATATGTGAAACACATTAAGAATGCTGGACTGGGTTATGTACACAAATACAATAATACCATACATCAGTATGACAGTACAAATATGTTGATTTGTCCATGAATTCATATATAAATGACATATTGTAAAAACTTAAAACTTAAAGAATATTTTAATCTTAAATAATAAAACTGGTATCCATTAACTTTAATATCTGAAACGAGATTCATACCTGCAGTACATGATGAAGTTAGTCTTTCTCTGCCATTTGAAGGGCTGTGAACTGTGTTTCTTAATTGTTAATGGGCTACTGTCAGACTGTTCAGAAAGCGAGTAACGAGTCTCCCAGGGCAACGAGCGGTGGGATGATTAAGAACGCAGTGTCTCAAGACATGCTTCTGTCCTTGACCAAGGCCTGCAGTTTCCAGTATGAGCTACATTTCCTACTATATAATGTAGTTATACACAAACAATGACTGAGCAGATCTTTCATTTAAATATTTCCAATTTCTGTTTAGATTCACTTAATCCTTTTCTTTCAGCTACTTTTAACTTAATACACTAATTCATCATCATTCATCAGTTCTGATGCCTGTCCATCAAATTTACCTAATCCATAGTTATTTTAATGGATCTTCACCTTAAAACAGAATTCTGTCTTCTTGCCACTTAACACATTTGCCGTTGATCATGAATGAGACTAATAACAGTAGCTAAATTATATATTTGCAGATTTGATAAACATTTCCCTCGTTTAGATGATATTCAGCACACTCCTCATTACCAGCACTAAAAGTTGTTGCAGGAAGTGAAACCATGGAGTATTAATGAAACCTTAGGATGCTGCCTTGCATCCATGCTTGCATTCATTGTTAGATATTGTTATTAGAAATTGTTGATAGCTAGTGAAAGCTATGAGTTTAGCTAGCAATTGCCTGGCAGTTCAAACTCTTTTTTTGCATGCTGCAAACTTTCAAACAAAAAATCTTTCATCTGAATTTTTGTTTCCTCTCCACCTTCCTGTCAGCTTAAGGCAGTCTGGTTATTCTCCTGTGACCTTTCACATCAACAAGGCATTTTTGCCCAAAGAACTGCCACTTACTGGATCTAAATCATTTGGCTGCTCCCGTGAAGGGTTGCAACAAAGGATCATCCACCTTCATCTCTTCATATCCCTTGCATCTTCTTCCCTCTTTGATGACCCTCCTGACGTAACTCTCCCCATTTACCCGAGCTTGGCACTAGCACTAGGAGTACACTTGATTGTGTGCTGCTGTGGCTGAGTTACTTGCCACTCACTGGATACTTTATGTTTTCTGACCATTCTCTATAAGCCCTGAAGATCGTTTTGCATGAAAATCCCAGTAGATCGCTTTTCAATTCACTTTACAGTTTCAGAATAGCCAGCCCGCCACCAACAACCACACCATATTCAAAGTCCCTTAAATCACCTTTACTCTCCATTCTGATGCTTGATTTGCACTTCAGCAAGTCCTCTTGCCCATGTCTACATGCCTAAATGTACTAGGTTGCTATAATATGTGCATTAAAAAGCAGTTGAACAGGTATACCTAATGAAGTGGCTGGTGGATATATACTCTGGTTATTAGATATCCTGGCAAGTTGCCCCAAAGCTGTGTTAGTGTCATCTGCTGCATGCCATTTGAAGTAGTAAATCGAAAATCCTGAGCTCCTAGTCAGAATTTCCAGCTTGAACACCCCCTTAACAAAATTGGAACAGCCACACCATCTCCGACTTTGCAGGTGGAGGCCTAAGCAGTAGTAAAATTGTTGAATCTGTACTACTACTGTTGCGTATTTGTCACTCACTAGATAAGTCATACACAGCGCACTGACCAGACTCTATTCATGAACTTCCTGAAGTAGTAAACATCCACTGTTTTACCAACTCCTACAATGTGAACATGGTCAACTGAAGTCTCATGTCACTCTTAGCTCTGGCATTTGATTTCTGAGGTAAAAAGAAAGTGGCATCAGAGCCACAATAACTAATTTTCATGGGGAATGGACCAGGTTGAAATAAACCAAAAATTTTCTTGTAAAAGTCCATCTGGCTGAACCTGGTGGCTGCTAATAAGGAGACGATATACTGGTTAACTCAACATGTATTTAGTGTTCGCTGGCACCAAAGTAAAAGGAATGTGCAAAGCATGACACATCCTAACACTAAAATGACAGATGTCCGCTGTCCGCTGAGACTCGGAGTGACATAGAGAGGGAAAATACTGCTGCTACTGTGAAAGAAGCTTGATAAATAAAAACAGGCAATATCTAGCTGCCTCATTCAAATGAGCATGAACAAGTGAAATTACTTATTTTGCACTCTGTAGTATTCTAACATCAAGACAGGTTTATGTGGAAGACAAAGATTGCAGTAAGTGGGTTTTAACTGTCTTTCTACATTTCAAACTATCTCCCAATTCCCTTCTTCCCCTATTCTCATCCTCCCTCAGTCATCTCCTTTTTCTTTCTCAGCCTCCATTCTCATCTATTTTTCTCTTTCTTTCCTTCCTCTCTCATGATCACCCTTTTGCTTTTTATTGGCTATTCCCTCAACCACAGTAGCTTAATGAGCTTCTCTCTCACTCCCTTCATTTGTCAGCTTGTCTGCCTCCCTCCTTCCTGGTTTCTATTCCCATCTCCCTAGCCCACCTCTACAGGCTTTGATTTTAAAGCACTAATAACTAGGTCTGCTGGTACACCAGTAACCCACCCAATAATATTTTCCCCAACAAATCTCATGCTTTACTGTTAGAGATATGCACAAATGATCAGGAATATTTTCTGCAGTTTGTTTATTCCTGCTTAGTGGTGTTATATTCTTCATGTTTGCACACAGATATTTGAATGTGTAAAGAACTTATGCTTGTGTGTTTAAGTCCTCATGCGTCAACCTCATTGCTCTTAGTGGATACTACTAGAGTAGTTTATGACCCCAGTGGGACAAGATGTTAGAGGGGGTTGAGGCTGGTAGGTGGAAAGGGAAGGAGGGGAGGTCAACCTTGGTAGCAGAGACAATCCCAGGCCAGCTATCAGTGAGGCAGAGTTATAGCCTGTGTAGATGCTTCAGACACTTACAGCCAGAGCCCGAGGGGCCACACATCACTGTAGCAGGTATTTGTGAATGTCGTCATCCTCTGCAGTGGTACAAAGATGGTATAGTTTTTTTCTATATGTGTGCTTTACAACAGTCATGTTTCTTTTACCAGACACAGTACAACATGAGTGTCTGTATGTCTGGGTAATTTTACATGTTGGGGTTTTGTCTGCAACAAAATCCCTGCAGCATAATCTGTACTAACTGCTACATTGTAACTAGAATCACATTAAACCAGCCACTTTTATCAGTTGTACCATCTTTACTTATACTAAAACATAAAGTGATTCTAATCTAAATACACTCACTGGCCACTTCATTAGGTCTGCCATGCTAGTACAGAGTTGGACTCCATTTTGGTCTTCAAAAAGGCCTTAATTCTTTGTGGCCAAAAACGTGCTGGAAACATTCCTCAGTAATTTCAGTTCGTATACATGATAGCATCACATTTGCTGCAGATTTTGTGGCTGTACGTCCATGCTGCGAATCTCCCATTCCTCTGTTAAAGATATCATTTTAAGCTGGGTGACACGGTGTATTATCCTGCTGGAAGCAGCCATCGTAAAATGGGTACACTGTGGTCATGAAGGGATGGACATGGTCTGCAACAATAATCAGGTAGGCTGTGATTTTAAACAGTGCTAAGTTAGTAGGCCTAAAGAATGGCAAGACAATATCCCTCACATCATACACCACAACCACCAGCCTGAACAGTTAATAAAGGCCAGGAAAGATTCAGGTTTTTATGTTGTTCATGACATATTCTGATCCTGCCCTCCGAATTTCACAGCAAAAATCAAGACTCACGTTCAGACATAACCTTGGTTCTAACGAGTCATTATTTAAGTTACTGTTGTCTCCCTATCAGCTTAAAGCAGTCTGGCCATTCCCCTCCCTTCAGACTTCTGGCATCAACAAGGCATTCTCGACAGAGAATTGCTGCTCACTGGATATTTTCTCTTTTTTGGACTATTCTCGGTAAAGCCTGAGATGGTTGTGCTGGAAAACAAGAGCGGATCAGTAGTTTCTGAAGTACTCAGCTGTAGACTGTCTGGCATCAACAACCATTCCACATTCAAAGTCACTTAATTTCCCTTCTATAGCAGTGGCAGCAGTGGCTCAGTCTGTCAGTGGACTTGTTAGGTACCCAGATGGCTGTAGAAGGTCACTGGTTCAAGACTTGCCTGTGGAGGTTGGATGGCAGTGAAGTTAAATGCCAATTTCCAAGATGGACCTTGGACTCATGGAAGAGGTGTTGGTTCAACCATCCACTGTGATACTTTCAAAGTAGCTGTGGTTTAATGTTTCTTAGACTTAACTCCAACATGATCTGGTCAGTCACCATTTCTGAAATGCACAGAAATTTTTAACAAACAATAGACAGTGTGATATACTGTAGTTTTCATTTGGAAAATTATATGCATTGTATTTTTATTGGTACAAAAAAGCTTTGTTCAGTAACCTAGAGTAATATTACATTATAAAATAGTCAGTGTTTTATTGTGAATGTAAACTAGAATTTTAATAAATGTAATTAAAAGAAAATTACGAATGTGATTATAGATATCAGGAAGAATTGAAAATCAGCATGTCAGGCTATTTTTTAATCTGAATCAGCCAATAAAATTGCAATTGGTGACTCTAAGATGAAAAAATGCAAGAGTAACACAAGACTGTTAAAAAAATGGAGTGTACCTGTGATGCAGGGATTTCTTTTCTGGCTATTAATTCTTCATTACATGAAGGAGATGAGCATTTCTTTAGAAGTAAAACTTTGATATTGCTTCATTTCTAGACTAACATTCCTTCCGTCTTGATATAAATACTGCCAAAGCCAACAGCTCAACAGGAATATATTTCTGTTATAGGCAGTCAACCAGTGTAAGTGGCAATTCAGTTTTGAGTGGATGCATCATAAAAATCTGCCCTAGGTTCTGCCTTTTGTATATTCATTATAGCAGCTGCTGCAAATCACCATTTTTATCATATGATTTTCTTTGACTCATCACAAAAATGTAGCAATTTGGTGAGTAACCCGCTGCTTAACAAAAAAATAGTGTGGTGTAGTAGCACATTTAAATTTAAACAGATCAATCGTGCCATTAAATAGTGGTGCATTAAAAACTTAGACATTAATGTCATTTCATCAATATTTTAACTTAATTCTATATCTTAACTGAACAGCTTAGTGTACTAAGTTATAGCAAAACTCCCACATTATGTTTAAATTATGCTATGTTTGAACTTGTCCTGTTACAGCAGGCTGCTGGGTTCCAGCTCATTTTCACACCTCATTTTTGACAGTCCATAAAGCACAAAAAGCTGACATTGACTAGGTCACAGTTGTATTTTGCAGGAACAGGAGCTCAGCAAATGGCTGAAATGTAAAACACCAGTGACTTCCTCTTCCTCAGACATTATGCTCTGTTCTCACTGTCGACACACACAGTTGGTGCTTCCAGTTCAAGGCAAAACCTACGACATCCTTTGTGGCGCCATCAGTTATTAAGAAGTGTATAAGAGGTGGCAGTGCCAATCTGATTAGAACACTTTTTAACTGTTCACCTTTACGATTTGATAAGCTCACTTTTATGTTTATCCAGTTCCCAACCTATAGATAAATGATCTATTATTTACTTGACACCTTTTTTTAAAAAGGGAGCCCATTTGGGTTTAACAGACTCTTAAGGGGATCAGATGGATGGGGTGGAGTGTCATTGATGGTAATCAGAGCTCTCCAGCGGCTTCCTGTGGCTTGAAGAGGAGGTGTGAGATTTAAAGATGGGATTTAATCACCTGCCTTTCTGACTCTAAAGAGAGTTTGGGTTTTAGCTTCTCATCGAGCCCTGCAGTTAAATGATCTAGAATGTTCTTTGTTCTGTCAGAGTTCTTCTCTTGTCCCTCCTTCACAATCACTTCCCTCTCAAACACTTTAAGCTGATTGTGTTATGGTCTTTTAAACAAATGTCTGTTCAGTGAAGCAAGTCAAAGGTCAGCAAGTTTTTATGGCAGTCTGGCATGCTAATGGCACAAAATACAGATTGTGATTGCTGTTGTATCTGCACTACAATTGTGCATAGACAGCGCTACAAGCACATACACACCTCAAACAGTATGGAGACAATGACACAATCATATAAAGATGGAGACAAACAGTGTTTTATGGGGGCCATGGGGCTAAAAGTGTCTGACAGGAAAATCAAAAAACTCCAGCTCTTCCGAGTTCACGCTGCTTGTCTGTCTGACTCAGGATTCCCTTGGGAGAAGCTTTCCTCTGAGTGTCAGAATAAAAAAGTCACTCTCTTTCAACACGTGAGTGGGCGGTAAGTATGAGTGTGTTCCTGTATATGTGATATAGTGCATGTAGCTTTTCTAGTGGCACTGCAGTGTGATTTTTGACAGTAATGATGTGGGGCTTTCACAAATTGACAGACGGGGAAGGAGAGAATGAGAACAAGAACAGGAAACAAGGCGAGTCTAGGAAAATGAGACTGCGGGAGTTAGGGGAAAAATTTTGTCACACAGTGAAGCAACATTGGACTACAGTCTTAGACTGTAGATAAGGAGACTACTTTTGTCTCTCTTTTTCGTCTTGTCTGTCATTCTCACATCTATTTTGATTCATTGTATCTCTCAATCCAGGGTCACAGGCTGATATTGTTTAGGACAACAGGGCGACCAGGTTGGAAATGGTGTTAGTTACCGTTAACTCACTTGCAGACAATCTCCTACACTAATATAATTGTAAATACGCAGTCATCTTTTCTTTCCCATGCATTGTACCGATTTTGAAATGCACCAATTAATCCATGTTAAAAAAAACCCCAAAAAACATTGTCTTCTTTCCTTCTTGGGAAGTGTCTAGAAGGTGCAGCACACACATCCATTGTGGTCAAGGTGGTTCGGTTTAATAGGGAATTTTGCACAATGGCTCCACTGACTTGACTGAGATTAATAGAGGAGCCTGGGAAGACGATAGTGACTTTACCAAACAATGGCTGCTATCCATCAGCAATGCAGCCCAATCACATGTTTGTATGAAATAGTTCATTATGGCCAACAAAAGAAAAAGCGACGGGCCGCTCTCATCTCTGAGTGTACCCTTGGTGATCAAAATACTTTCCCTTTTCTGCTAAGAAAGAAACACATTGCACGCAAGGACTAATCTATACCACTGATGTGCTCCATTGCCTCATCTCACACAGAAGATTACAACTCTGCATTGGTTGTAGTATCCATAGATATAATGGATTAGCTTGTTCTAGCACACTATCAGTTTTGTCTGTGAATATAAAATTTGCCTTTCTAACCCTTTGTAATTATAAAGTAAGATTAAAATGAAAAGGTGTGATTTTCATTATTAGTTTTATTAGTTTTTCATTTTTTGTTGCATCTTTCACCATCATCCAGATGCAGCAGCCATGATAAATCACTCTGTGACAAAATGAATTGGGGATTTCAAGGTACAGCAATATTCCCTGGAGGATTATGATATAGGATTTTCAATCCGTGGATTGGTTTGGCCAGTAATGGTTAATACAGTATGAAACAAGATTAGAGGACTTTGATTAATAAAATAGGGATAATATACTCTGATGCAGTTAAAAGAGATTACAGAGAGGATGGTGGGCTTCTTTTGAGATGCATTTTATTTTGCATGCAGAAAGAAATAACATGAATACTGAAATACTTACAGTTACTGAAGGTCGATAAGTTTTGGGACAAAGATTTTGTTGCATTTTGTTGTAATGTTGCCTCTGTACACCACCACAGTGGATTTTAAATCAAACAGTCAAAATGTCATTGAAGTGCAGATGTCCAGCTTTAATTCAAGGGGTTGGACATAAGAATTGCACAAACTGTTTAGGAATTACAGCCATTTTTACACATAGTCCCCATTTTCAAAGGTTCAAAAGTAATGGGACAACCTAACATAATTTTAAATATAAGCATTTTTTAAATACTTGAAAGAAAAACCTTTGCAGTCAGTGACTGAAGTCTAGAATCCATGGACATCACCAAATGCTCCTTTTCCTCCCTTGAGATGTTCTGTCTGGCCTTTACTGAAGCTGCCTTCAGTTGCTGCTTGTTTGAGGGTCTCTGCCTGCAGTTTTGTCTTTAGTAACTAAAAAAGCATGCTCATTTGAGTTGAGCTCAGGTGACTGACTTGGTTAACAAAGAAAAATATCCCATTTTTCTGCCTTGAGAAACTCTTAGATTGCTTTTTGCAGTATGCTTTGGGATATTATTGAGTTGCACTGTGAAGCACAATCTGATTCATTTTACAACATTTGACTGAATCTGAGCACAGTATAGCTCTGTACACTTCAAAATCATCAGAGAACACTAGTGGCCTTGTTCCATTGGCAGTTATACCTGCCCAAGTACATTGGAAGTCCATTGGCAGTTATACCTGCCCAAAACAAGTTAATCTTGTTTTTTTGTTTGTTTGTTTGTTTGTTTTGGTTTTTGTTTGTTTATTTGTTTGTTTTGCCAGAGCTGGACAGGCCCTTTTAGATGTTTTCTTGCAAAGTCTAAGCTGTCCTAATCTAAACCTTCCTATTCTTTATTGTAACCAGTGGTTTGCACTTTGTTGTAAATCCTCTATATTTCCATTCATGAAGGTGTCACTTGATTGTAGACTTTGACAATGACACACATACCTCCTTGAAAGTGTTTTTGACTTGGCTAGCTGTTGAAAGGGGGGTTTTCTTAAACAAGTACAGAAGTCTTCAGTCCTCCACTTTAGCTGTTTCCTGTGATCTTCTAGACCTTATGGTGTTGCTGAGCTGACCAGTGCACTCCTTTTTAAGAATGTTCCAAACCGTTGTTTTGGCCACTGCTGAAGTTTTTTGTGCTATCTCTCTGATAGAATTTTTTCAGCCATATGATAGCCTCCTTCACCAGGATCGACATCTCTTTGGACTCCATTATTGAGCGTTTTGGTGAACAGCTGTCAAATGTTAGTGTAATACTTGGAATCAACTTCAAATCTGTTATCGCCTGAGTTTGCAGTGGAATAATGAGGGAACATGCCTCTCCTGGCCATGAAACAGCTTGTCAATCACTTTTCTTATTGCATTTAAGCTTCTGAAAATGGGGAACAACGTATAAAATTATTGTAATTCCTAAACAGTTAATGCAGTTCTTAAGTCAAACCCCTTGAATTAAAGCTGAAATTCTGTACTTTGATGACATTTTGACTGTTTGGTTTCAAATCTGCCGTCAAATCTGGTGGTTTACAGAGACAAAATTACAAAAAGTGTGTGTCATTGTCCCAAAACTTATGGCCCTAACAGGAAATTCTTTATTTTTTTTCAGGCTGATTTCATGAAGAGAAAATAATACTTGAAGAAATTAAATGTTATTACTTTTTAAGTGGGCAGGCAGAACCATGTGATTTTTTTGGATTACATTTTCTATAAATTCCTTGCCAGTGCTTTAAGTGGATGCCAGTTTGTTTACACTGAAGAAACGGCTTACAGGCCGGAAGCCGTGTGTGTTTACTGGGTTCGGGGGCTGTCTTTTGGAAAAGGTTTCTGTCTGTGAGGTGCATAGGCTTTGGAGAGCTCTTAATGAGTGCTGATCGTGTTAGGCATGGCACCGTTGCTATATTCTCACACACAGACCCGAACAGATACAAAAATATTCAAGCAGGAAATACAGTGCATATATGCATTTCAACATATTGAAAAGACTGACAGTGTATGTTATGAATCTCTAGTGGTTGCCACACAAAGTAAAGGAAACCTCTTCTTATTTCTTGCATCCCCCAAATAATAATTTTTTTTGCTTCTTTTCATGAGTGTGTGTATCTTAAAGGAGAATGCTGAAGCTTTTATATCCCTACAAATCCCCCATATCCCTTTTCCCTTGGTCCTTTCTCCTCATATCTCATACCATTCTTCTTCAAACAGCTTGTATCTCCCAGACTGTCGATCTCTATCTGTGTTCATTTTGCTTCATCCCCTTCTCATGCTCATCGTTTTTTGTGCTCTTGCTTTTCCTCTCCAACCTCTTTTCCTTCTTGCTGTCTCGGTCTCCTTCTCTCATTATCAGACTACTTCTCTTATCTCATTCTATCTTCAATTGTTTCATCAATTTCACAAATATGAAATGGGAGAAAGGCCTAAAAAAACTCAAGTAGTAGAACCTCTGGGGAGTTCCTCCGGTTGTTGTTGGAGGTCCAGAATGCATCTGTTTCCTTAAACACTGGTGCCCAACGTAATTAAAATGTTTCTGGAACAAGAGAAACCCTTGAACCTCCACCCCTCTCAATCTTTCTCTCTCCCTGTTGCCATGGTACTCCAGGCAACCAGTACAGTGTGCGGTAAGGCACCCACCAATGTGTTCCATTGCACAGTGAGAGATGTCACTTATGCACTTCCTCAGTTTCTTTCTCTCTCCCTTTGTATTGGTTTTAAGAAAGTGCACTGTAATTTTCTCATAGAAGCTCCCACCTCTTTGGCCTCACTGACAGTGGGACTTGTGCTTGTTCACAACCTGATTATGAACACCAATATTGTCTTAACCTTATGATGGCTAAATGTTGACTCTTGCGCTCGCTGTCTCTCATTTTAATTTAAAGGACTTAATTGGTAGAATGAGAAGTATTATAATGGTCTGACTGTAGTATGACACATATTCTAATATTTAGATAGATATATGTGAATTATGTACAGCATTTACAGCATATGAGGTGCCATAAAAATTTCCATGACTCCAGCAAAAACTATTCCTTATTCCAGTTTAGCTCCTATCCTCTTCGTGGCAGCTCCTAATGCAGCACTGCACCACTCCCATTGCTCCTGCTATTTTTTGGTCACTCCCAGAAAGTTCCATTCTTACGACTTGCATGACTAACCAGCCACTTCATTAGATACATCTTGCTAATACAGGGTTGGATCCCCTTTTACTTTCAGAACTGCCTTAAATTCAACAAGGTGCTGTAAACATTCCTCAGAAAATGTTGTCCATATTGACATGATAACATTGAGCAATTGTTACAGATTGTTAAGCTGTGAATCTTCCATTCCACAAAATTGCAGAGGTTTTCTATTTTGTCGAGATCTGATGACTGTGGAGATTATTTAAGTATAGTGAACTCACCGCCATGTTCAAGAAACCAGTTTGAGATGATCTGAGTTTTGTGACATACAATGTTATCCTGCTGAAAGCAGCAATCAGAAGTTGGCTACACTGTGGTCATCAAAAGATAGACGCAGTCAGCCACAATACTCAGGTAATCTGTAGTATTAAAACGATGACCATTTGGTACTAAGGAGCCCAAAACGTTCCAAGAAAATACCCCCTACACCATTACACCACCAGCAGCAGCCTGAACCATTGATACAAAGCAGGGTGGAGACAGACTTTTATGTTTTATACACAAAATTCTAACCGTACCATCTGAATATTGTAGCAGAAACTGAAACTCATCAGACCATGCACTGTATTTCTCATCTTCTATTTTCCAGTTTTGGTGAGCCTGTGCTAATTGTGGCCTCAGCTTTCTGTTTATAGCTACATGTATCTGTCTGTCTATAGAGTAGTGGTAGCCGCCTTTCACATGGGAGACCGGGACAATCTGGTGAAAAGTGGGCTACTGGAACAAAGGCAAGGCACAAGTGGACAAAAGATGAGAATAGGGAACTGTTGCTGCTACACATGTAACATGTCTGAAAGAGCTTACATGAAGAGGATGTGGGATCAATGTATTCTTCAAAACCCAACATCTAAGCTAACATTGAAATAACCACTAACTCAGTGTTCCAACATCCACAAGAAGCAACTGCTATCACAGCTGGAGATCGACAAGGTACAATACAAATGCTGCAGCAAGGGGGAGCCAGGACGATAGGTCAGGGGGGAAATTTCACCAAGCCAAGGTACCAAGCCAAGCTTGCATACTGAATACAAAAGCAGCTGACCTGAAAGAGAGGATCAAGGGTAAACTAGAAACATGAACCCACCGTTTATCTGCTAGAAGATGTGAATGCAACATTATGGAAAATCCCTACTGCTACCATCACTGAAACCAACCAGCTGATCTACACCACAGCACTGAGATGCTTGACTACAAGTCACAAGGAGCATTACCCTCCAGGAAAAGAAAAGATAGATAGAAAGTTAGCGAACTGCAGAAAGGTGTGATGAAGAAAGTCTTGGAGACTGTCAAGCAAAGACTCACAGCCTTGGCTAGCCGCTTGAAGAGGTACACCAGAGAAATAGAAGCCAGGAGAATAAACCAGATGTTCTCCACTTAACCATCCAAGGTGCACTCTCAGTGGCAGGGGAACAACATGAGAACAGCCCCCCCCCTCAAGGCTAGAGACAGAGCAACACTGGAAAAGCATATGGGAGAAGGACATAACACATAACAGCAATGCTAAGTGGCTAGTGGTTCTAAGAGCAGATCACAGCAACCTCCCTGAACAGGATCCAATAACCATCACAGTGGCAGACATAAAGGAAAGAATATGAAGAGCTGGACAGCACCAGGCCCTGACATGATCAACACCTACACGCTGAAAAAGCTGACTGTACTCCATGAGCACCTAGCAGCACAAATGAACCAGCTGCTAATGCATGGGATGCACCCAGAATGGTTAACCAATGGCCGGACAGTCCTGATCCTGAAGGATCCCCAGACGGGGCCAGTCCCATCTAACTACTGGCCAATAACCTGCCTCTGTACAACATGGAAGCTCCTGTCAGGTATCATAGCGGCTAAGATGACCAGGCACATCGCTCAATACATGAGTGGCGCACAGAAAGGAATTGGTAGAAATACCAGAGGAGCTAAACACCAGCTACTGGTAGATAGAGCAGTCATCTGAGACTGTAAGACCAGACTGACCAACCTGTGCACTGCCTGGATTGATTATAAGGAAGCCTATGACTCAATGCCCCACACATGGATCCTGGAATGCCTGGAAATATACAAGATCAACAGAACCCTAAGAGCCTTCATCACGAACTCAATGGGGATGTAGAAGACAACACTAAAGACCAACTTCAAGTCGAAAGCACAAGTTACCATCAAGTGCGGGATTTACCAAGGAGGTGCTGTCCCCGCTGCTGTTCTGCATAGGTCTGAACCCCCCCAGCCAGATCATCAAAAAGACTGGCTATGGCTATGGAATGGAGTAAAAATCAGCCACCTCCTCTACATGAATGACATCAAGCTGTATGCCAAGAGTGAATGAGACATTGATTCACTGAGCCACACCATCAGGAGCTACAGCAATGACATTGGAATGTCATCAGGAATGGAGAAGTGTAGTCGGATGGTAATGAAGAGAGGGAAGATAGTCAGAACTAAGGGGATTGCGCTACCAGAAGGCAGCATAGCAGACACTGAGGACAGCTACAAGTATCTTGGATTCCCATAGGCAAATGGCAACCACGAAGAGGTCACTAGAGAAGTCGCAACCGCTAAATACCTGCAGAGAGTAAGGCAAGTCCTAAGGAGTCAGCTGAATGGGAAGAACAAGATCCAGGCAATCAATACCTATGCCCCTCCAGTCACCAGATACCCCGCTGGGATAATAAACTCGCCAAAGGAGATAGAAGCCACTGACATCAAGACAAGAAAGCTCCTTACAATGCATGGAGGGTTTCACCCCAAATCCAGCACCCTGAGACTATATGCTAAGTGAAAGGAAGGAGGCCGAGGACTAGTGAGTGTCAGAGCCACTATCCAGGATGAAACAACAAAGATCCACGAGTACATCAGAAAGATGGCCACGACTGATTGCGTGCTTGGTGAATACGTCAGGCAGCAGAAACCCAGGATAGAAGAGGATAGAAGGACAGGCCCCTGCATGACATG
>VUQH01038039.1:0-15772 GCA_015106775.1 Etroplus canarensis | reverse complement strand
AGACAGCCGTAGTAATAGATATAGCGATACCGAATGACAGCAACATCAGGAAGAAGGAACACGAGAAGCTAGAGAAGTACCAAGGGCTCAGAGAAGAGCTCGAGAAGATGCGGAGGGTGAAGGTAACAGTGGTCCCAGTGGTAATCGGAGCACTAGGTGCAGTGACTCCCAAGCTAGGCGAGTGGCTCCAGCAGATCCCAGGTACAACACCCGAGAGCTCTGTCCAGAAGAGCGCAGTCCTAGGAACAGCTAAGATACTGCGCAGGACCCTCAAGCTCCCAGGTCTCTGGTAGAGGACCCGAGCTTGAAGGATAGACCGCCCGCAGGGGCAAGAGGGGATTTTTTTTTTTTTTCATATATAATAATCTTAGATAATTACATATATATAATTTTTGGTGAAACACATAGGGCTTTTTGTCCCTTTTTTCTTTACAATAGGGTCCAGCATTGTTTTACATTGCTCTCCTTTTCCCGCTTGATCTTTTCTTGTGTCATTGTGTGCAGTCTTAACCATCGATAACTGCTCCATTTCTTATTCACCTCCATGTCCTCTGCTCTCCCTGCCCTTTAAACACCCTTGTGCGTTTTTTACTCTGAATGCATTACAGTGTGCATGAATGAAATATTGTCAGTAAAAAGGTGGAGTTATGTCAAGATGATGGATTCACAGCTTTTACTGATCTGAATGGGAGTGAGTATTATGCAGAGAAAAATTGAACAATTACTTCCACTATCATATACTTCATATACTGGTGCTCGTTTTCTCAGTACTCACAGGTAACATTTTTTTTCTTTTGTGACCAAAAAAACAAAAAACAAAACAAGAAAAAAACCCTGAAAATGGCACTGCCACCTTTCCTCTTGCTCATAATGGTACTCAGCGAATGAAAGCTGACTTTAATAAAACTGCTCGCACTTTAATCAAACACCATCTATAATAAGCAAGCACAGTTATACATTACACTATACAAATATGCACTCATATAAAAACTCCTGCTGTCCACATAAATATTACAGCACACGATGAATAGGACTTTACTTAGAATGCATTTGGGCTTTCTGAGCAATGTAACCTAAGGAAGATAATGACACTCTGTGATCACCATTGTTGATCTCTGAACTACAATAGGTAACTATAATAGATAACTTTAGTAATGTTTGATGAATTATTATTAGTATTGTTTTAACACCAACTTATTATTTTTTTACAGTGTTTGGCAAAATATAATTTATTTTCACAGGTATATTCCCAGTGCAAAATGAAACCTTTTCATGTCTATCCTGTCTGAAGTGAAGGGTTATATTTGGTAAAATGTTAAAATATTTACAACTGATGTGAATATTAATGGATACTAACTTGCAAAACCAGTAAGCCGATATGCTTCAGTTGCATTTGACCACTCTCTACATACACGTCAAAATAATGAAAACAGACAGACAGATGACATCACATGAATGCATTTACATGACAGTTACTGAATTTGATTGGTTTACTGATATAATTGAAGATGACATTTAATGTTACTGGTTTTATTTTGTCAGTATGCCAGTTATTGTGTTGTTTGTTACTAGATTGTTGTTTTTTTCCCATTGGTGGCTGTCACTGGGGGTTGTTATTTGGGGCGGAGAAATTTATGGGATTAAGGTCATAGGTCACATTAATGAGGTCCATCACATTCTTTTAAAATTCAGAGGAATCGCTTCCTCGAAGATTTCTCTTTTTTCTGACTCCTTCATTCTCTGCTCTATATTAATGACTGTGTTCATTAGAGCTTCTGAGAATTTCTCCCTCTCTATCACACTGTTCTCGATGGCCTCCTGTAGTGTTCTGCTCGAAGGGAGGACGTTTCCCGATTCTATTTGTATTTTTCTTTCTCCAGGTCTTACTATGCCTTGATTGCTGCCAATTTTTCCTCATATTTCGGACAGTTCAACCTAAAGTCTCTGGTTTCCACCACCTGTTATGCTAAGAGGCTAATTTTGAGAGCTCCTTAAAGTTGCTCAATTTTCAGTGAAGCATCTCCGTGCATTCTTCCTTTTTATACACTTTTACAAAGAAGTGCCCTTAATATTCTGCCTCTTCTTTCTCAGCTTCAAGCAGTGTTTTCAACTTTTCTTTCTCTTTGAGTAAGGGGGGGGGGCTTTTCGAACTCTAGCTGAGTTATCTTTTCCACCTTATCTTCCAAAACTTGTCTAAACTCTACATCAAAGATCCCAGCAACAACCTGTTGGATATGACCATATCCAGAGCCGGTGATGGCAGGCAGTTTGGGTGTCACTGGACACTTCGAGGGTTTCTGCAGGCAGCAGTCCAGAGGATGTGGTTGACTGCTGCTCCAGAGCTGTGGAAAGCTGCACTTTGGTGCATTACAGGCTGTACAGGGGTCTTTCCCTACATTTCTTTTTCAGCAGGTAGTACTGCTGCAGCTGCACTGTGACAGGCAGCTTTTACATTTCCGTTTTTGATCTGGCACTCTGATTACTGATCAGTTGTTTCAACTGCTCTTTCTTAGTTAATAAAAGACATTTCTTATTGTAGTGCAGTTATCGGTTTGGTCTTATCCCCAAGACCCAATGAAGCTCTATCTCAAAGATCCATTTTAAATTTGTTTGGAATTGATTAAAATCACTACTGATGTCTGAAGGCTGGACAGCAGACTGCACTTTCACCTCTATGGGCAGACAGTGTGGGAACCCTCTCTGCTTTGGATCTTCTTTATGATTTTCAAGATGTCCTTTCAACTTTGCTATTTCTTGTAGTAAGGCAGCCTTTTCTCCTTCAAGTGTGGTAATAGTTTTCACCTTATGAGCCAAATTTTCACAAAACTAATTTAGAAGCACAAGGCCGTTTCAGAAGCAGATGTACTTCCTGTATTCCAGGCGGTGTGGACACCATTTTAAACTGTGGGAGGGTCTCTAAGGGTTGGGGTTCAGGGACTGTCACAGGCGGTAGCTTGCAGGATGCAGCAGGTTTTGATGGGGTCACTGCAAGCTGTGATTTCTTTGTCACAGCAGAATGCTTACAGATGATGTCACACTTCTCTCTGAATTCATAATATTGTTACAGCAACATAGGCAGAATGAGCCCAGAGGTTTGAGCAACTAATCCAAAGGTTGCTGGGTTCAATCCCTGTTCAGATGCTTGCATCTCTTCTCTCTAAGATGACTGTTTTTGTATATGATCCCTGACAAAAATAAGCATAATAAACAAAATTCCACCAAACTAATAGTTAAAACACTGATCGTATCCAATCCATAATTAGCAGTTTCGCTTATAGTTTCTCCTATAATGAAGAACAGCCATCACTGCAGGAAACAGGGTTTGCTAATAAATGATGATTGCAGGCAATGGCAGTCACTTCAGAATCAGAACACTTTATTAATCCCAGGGGGGAAATTGCATCTTGACAATAAAAGGTGATTTTTATAGCTTGCTTGTCCATTAATGCATTAGATAAATATTATTATTCTTATTATTAAAATTCATATTGAATGTAATGTATGTTGCTATAGTTTTATGTCAGCATCTTCTTATTTAACTGACACTTACGCTTCTGAGCATGGACTCGTAGTGCGCACTCAAGTTCATGCTTACGCTTCTGCACGCTTTGAAATAAATGTGCCTGTGGGGAGCGGCTACGCTGATCCATCATCAATTCAAAATGAATTAACAAAGGAGAAGGTTTCTGTTCCTTTGTTTGATTTGAATTTAGAGCTTAATGTAATCAAGCATTTGAAGGAACTCAAGTTCATCTTCTTTCCTTCTCTTCTCACACACACCTGCTGAAATGTTTGGAGTTTTTTTTCAGCAGGTGTGTGTGTGTGTGTGTGTGTGTGTGTGTGTGTGTGCTTGTCTGTGAAAGACTCCACTGTGTGTGCCGGGTGCATGGTGAAGAGTGGAGGAGAGTCAGAGGGGAAACTCCCTGACATGTCTCTTTCTCATCCTCTCCCACCAGCAGCAGTAATGCTGCTGTGCTTATGTGTTTGGGCCTGTGTTTTATGGAGGGCAGAAAAACATGCACATTTATGTGGATATACACACATGCACACAGTGTCAGGTTTACTTTTGACACCCTGTAGCTAATCAGAAAAGATCCAGTGAAGGCCTAGACACACATACACACACACACACACACAAGCCTCACCTCTCCATTGTGCAGCCCCGCCTCTGCGAGCCCATTCATCATCACCACTGGCTGGTTGTCATTTTCATCCAGAACCTTCACTGGTACCGGTGGAGGTAAATCCTCCTCTGGTTCCTCCGGAGGTTTTTGTGAAGGAATGGCAGAATTATCAGAGCGCCTTTTGGCCTCCATGTCCACACTGTGACGGCTCTTCTTGTTCAGGTCAACAGAGGCGTACTCCACCCCTGCACACAGGGGCCCTCGCTCAGGTGTGCTTGGGCTGAGGTGGCCATTAAGAAGAGCAGGAGGATGAGGTGGAGGTTCTTCTGGGCTTGGCTGGTTGGTACCGTTGGGAAGGCCAAGCTGTGCAGAGGGGTCTTTGATCTCCTTCACTGTCTCATAGAGGGAATCTTCGACACTGACATCACGTGATGCCACCGCCATATCCTTCACCACCTTCACATCAGAGACACACCATAAATTTATGTGCTTGAAAATGGGTGAAACGCATTTTTGAATGTTTCTCTTTTCTGGCTGCAAACTCAATCCATTCATCAGCCTCTTGTGGCAAAGACCCCTAAGCTCAATCAATCAGACAGCCAACCAGCCCAATAATATTCCAACCAATCAAAGCTTTCATCTCGTTTATTGGGCATGTCTAAGCTCACTAAAAACATGATTCTGCTGTTTTAAGGTGACTTTA
This sequence comes from Etroplus canarensis, assembly GCA_015106775.1. Taxonomy (NCBI): domain Eukaryota; kingdom Metazoa; phylum Chordata; class Actinopteri; order Cichliformes; family Cichlidae; genus Etroplus; species Etroplus canarensis. Next base: position 10,945 of record VUQH01038039.1, on the reverse strand, counting down.
AATATTGACCTCATATGTGTTTTCTCCTGAGGCTGGCGGTCCGTTCCCAATAAGGGCATTGTTGGGAGGGATGCTGGGAAGCTCGCGGTCCTGAGGGCATTTGGAGGATCTCAGCTCTGATTGGCTGGAGAGTATCTCCTCTGATAACTGTGGACTGGTGTCCTGTGTGTCCGTGAGAACTAGTGGAGGGAAGAATAATAGAGTAAGGGCGGGGAAACAGCTACTGTTTATAATTGTGTTTTCTGGAGAAAGATGCAGCTTTAACATTTACTTCAAAATAATTTTGTAATTAATCACATATTCTGTCAACATATTCTGTCAATAGACTTAGCATTCTCAATTACACAGATATACTAAGGACTGAAATTAACCACAGCTGAATGGCAAACACACTGCATGAGAATTATCTTGTGATAAACAAACAGAAGAAACATGCTGCGGTGACTTAATATTTTATCATGTTGTTCAAAGAATGAGTACATCAGAAGGACAGCTCAGGTTGAGAAATTTGGAGACAAAGCAAGAGAGGCAAAATTGAGATGGCTTGGAGGGATAGTGGATATACTAGACAAGGATGTTGAAGATGTAGCTGCCAGGCAGGACGAAAAAAGGAAGACCACAGAGAAGGTTCACAGCTGTAGTGAAGAAGAACATGCTGAGGGTTGATGTGACAGAAAATGCAAAGGACGCCGTGAGATGGAGGCAGATGATCCGCTGCCTAACAGGAGCAGCTGAGAGAAGAGTCCAAATAGTTAAATACACAGGCAACAAAGGCATGACATGCTAAGCTACAAGGAACTCTATTGGCTTACTTGTACCGCTGGTAAGAGGACCATTGTGAGAGGTGCTGACCGCCGCGTCAGTTGCTGGACTGTCTGCTGATTGGCTGATCTCTCTCTCTGACACCTACACAACAAAGGATAAGCTCTTTGTCAATGCTGCACTCACATCCCAGAGGCTTGGTTTTCATTTTTGACCAGACTAAGGCATTTAAAGCACATAAAATCCCAGTCTGAAATTATTTAAAATATAAGTCATATAATTTATTTTTTTTAATGTTCAATCCTTGAAGGGAACAGAAATCAATCTACATGTCTTTTTTGTAAAGAACAGATGAATGTCACACTTCTGTGCAATCCAAAAGCCACAGGCTTTTTTCTGTAATGTTCCTTCAGGATCTTCCCGCAGTATTTGCAGCACGGATTCAAAATTTCATGCTTTCCTGACTCTTTATCTCTGTTTTTCTAAGCTTTTACAATCATATTACTTTAAGCTAATTATCAGACTGTTATGCATTCTTGAGTAAATGTAGTAAATTTTTTATGCACAAAGAAAATAAATCTAAAGATGGCTAAAAATTCAGGGTATGATTAACAAAAAATAATTAAAAAGTCAACTATTTTAGCCCTCATAAATAAATGCTGTTTATTCTCACCTTAGCTGATTGTAACCTGGGTTTATGATAAGCTGACTTCTTTCTTTTAAGTGGTCCAAAAACCTCTAACAGACACATCTTGTTTTGTGTTTTAATGTCACATTAATTCATTAATAAAACACACCAAATTTGAGTCAAGCATAATATTGCAGTTCAGCTGAAGAGGGTAAAAGGGTGTTATTAGTCGTGTCACATGAATAATTATAACAATAGGAAGATGCTACTTTGAGGATATCCACAGGGTAATTTGTTTCCCTGTTTCCCCCTGCTTGCCTCAACAGGAAGCTGAAGAACAACAGCTGTGAGGCTGGCAGGGATTCTGTTGTGCTGTAGCAGACTTCAGCAGGGCAGGGTTTAAACCATGTCCTGACAGTGAAGGCACTTTCTGTGCTTACAACCTCACATAGGCATGTAAAAATCAGCATCTTTAATTAAAATGGCACAGCAAAAAAAATTAAAAAAAAAATCCATGTCACTAGTTTGATCAGCCTCATCTGAGCAGAATCACCTCTGAAAGTGAGCAAGCACTCAAATCATCACTCCAAAGAATAGTCACTGGAAAGAAACTACTAATTAACAGAGGATGAGCCGAGAGGCTGCCAGACTGAGGCATGATTTATCAACATGCACTTCACACATAAACTGTCTTGCTTCTGTTTGCAAAATTACTACTCAGCCAGTCACTAATGAGAGATCAGAAAATGTGAAATCTTTAAAGAGTGCATGCCAAGGTTGTTCTTTGTCTGGGGTTGCTGTTTTTCTTGTGTGTGCAGAGGGTGATGCATTAGAAGCTCCATTACTCCACCTAGTGGCCATACACATTTACAGCTGTGGCGTCAATGACGTAATCTTGAACTATTTTATGAAACCAATATCACTTATGTTGTCCTTGCATCATTTAACCAAAAGGTAAGGGATCCTGTTATCATCAAGCTTTCTTATTATATTCTATCCGCATTAATCTTGTGACAACCTGAATAATAACTTGCATTCACTGCAGATGAGATAGCTTGTCAGCTCCCCACCATTCTGAACTCACAAAACAGCACTATGCTGTTTTTGTTAATCAGATTATCTTCTTGGATTATGCCAAATTGTAACATTTTACTTATGAACCACAGGCATTGAAAAATAGCTGGCAATAAAGTTGAAAGTTAGAATACGCTCCATAATGAAAGATAAACAAGAACCAATGCATGTCAATCTATTCCAAACAGTCATGGCTTCAACATAGACTATAATCATTGTAATCATTTTGCGTTCATGAAACTTTGTTAGAATCCCGTGACAGTGTTTCTACAATAAATATCCTATACCTATATGGACAAATGTATTGGTCCACCATTACATCTAAAGGAGCTTTCATGGTATCCAAACAGTCATTATCATACAATTAGTCCCCACTTTGCAGCTATAACAGCTTCCACTCTTCGGGGAAGGCTTTCTACAAGATTTTGGAGTGTGTCTGTGGGAATTTTTGCCCATTCATCCAGAAGAGTATTTGAGAAGTCAGACAACAATGTTTGATGAAATGACCTGGCTCATAGTATCAGCTCTAGTTCATCTGAAAGGTGTTGGATAGGGCTGAGGTCAGGGCTCTGTGCAGTGCCAGTCGCATTCTTCCATGTCAAACTCATTCAACCATATCTTTATGGAGCTTGCTTTGTGCACTGGGGCACAGTCATGTTGGAAGAGAAAAGGGCCTTCACCAAACTATACTCACAAAGTTGGAAGCATGGAATTGTCCAAAGTGCCTTAGTAACCTGAGGCATTAAGATTTCCCTTAAATGAAACTACGGGGCTCAGGCCAAACCCAGAAAAACAGCCCCATAGCGTTAGCCCTCCTCCAATAAACCTTACAGTTGGTACAATGCAGTAGACTCGTCCAGAGCCAGCTAGATATGCATGATTTGTCACTCCAAAGAATACGTTTCCACTTCCCCACAGTCCAGTGGCAGTGTGCTTTGCACCACTCCAGCCAATGCTTGGCATTGTACTTGGCCCTGATTCTGATTCTGTAAGGCTTGCATGCAGGAAACCCATGCCATGAAGCTCCTGAGTCACAGTTTTTGTGCTGATGTTAATGTCACAGGAGGTTTGGAATTCTGTAGTTACTGAGGAGGCTTACTTGTGGCAATGGGACTGAATGACACACCTGAATTTAATGATTAAGAGGTGTGGCCCAATATCTTTGTTCACAAAGTGTATGCAACATTAAAACATATGACCTAATAACGGGAGGAACTGGAGGCAAGGGAGTGTTCCTTGATGCTCACTGCAGAAGAGACAGATTACAGGTTAGGAAGGAAGAGCTAATCTACTCAACCACAAAGACAAAGACAGCTATTTAACCTGTCAGGCTAAGACATGGTCTGTCGTACAAATGGGTCCCTCTTGACACAATTTGACCACCTAGCAATTGCACTAATGCTTAGAGGACACAGTGAAGATACCAATCGAATGCAAAACAGCTCTGAGGGATATGTCCATGTACACATGGAGACACAGGAAGCCCTAGAGGGAACGCTAGAATAAGAAAGTAAGTGGACGTCACTTAGTCTGTGAAAGCTTGGCATTTGTCGCACTTAAATGGTGTTTGGTTACCGAAGCATCAATATTATGGTAGTCTGTAATGACAATCTTCGCCTATCACATGGTGTTTGAAAGGACGTGCAAATTTACTGCAAGTCATTATGTCTAATGTGTAGCACAAAGGGGCAAAAGCCAACTACAGAAATATTTTTTTTCAGATTATTTTGTTTACTGGTTTCAATTTCATTCTTTAAAAAAAAAAAAACCATTACAATTCTGAAATATAGTGATATGAGAATAGGAGTCAGTAGAATTTCCCACATGTTTTCCACTTATCCATCAGCAGCTGCTCACAATTCAGAAACAATCTCTTGCCAACAACTGCAAGCTGTCAATCAGCCATGTGCAGGGAGGTTTTGTTCTGTGTCTTTTTGTGTCAGCGTGATGGAAGTGGGTTAGGAGGCAAATGTCAAGAGGGTGTGTACTTGTGTCTTAAGACGTCATGTCAGGGTAGTGATGCATGTTAGTGTGTGTGTGTGTGTGTGTGTGTGTGTCACAGCCAAACTCTATCCACAGCCTCATTTAACAGTAGTTACAGTGCCTGACTACAGACGTGTAACTCTCCCAAACTGGGACTAATGGGAACAGTATGTGACTCTGTGACTGCTTTTGTTTAAGGGTCTGAGTTAATATATTTACAGGATTAAGATAAAATGAATGATCTTTGACTGCTAGAACTGAAAGAACTGACAGTCTTAAATTTACTAGAATCTCAAGATGCTGCCTGACCCATCTATAAAAAAATAAAAAGTTTCTAGAACATACTTATTAGTGCAAGCAAATGTGCATATCAGTGTGTCTGCAGTAAAATAAATTTTAATTGATGTCAGAGGTCAGAGAAGAATGGCCAGACTGTTTGAGGTGAAAGGAAGGCAGCAGTAACCCAAACAACCACTCGTTACAACCAAGATATGCGGAGTAGCACCACTGAACACACAGCACGTTCAACCTTTAAGCAGATGGGCTACAGCAGAAGATCAAATCGAGCGCCAGTCCTGTCAGCTAAGAACAAGAAACTGAGGCTATAATTCACACAAGATCACTAAAATTGGAAAAAAGAAGATTAAAAAAAATGTTGCACGGTCTGATGAGTCTCAATTACTGCTGCGACAACCACAGGGTAAGGTCAGAAATATGAAAGCATAGATCCATCCTGACTTGTATCAACAGTTCAGGCTGAGGTCAGAAATATGAAAGCATAGATCCATCCTGACTTGTATCAACAGTTCACGGTGCTGCTGGTGGTGTAATGGTGAAGGGGATATTTTCTTGGCACACTTCAGGCCCCCTAGCAACTGTGCATCATTTAGCCACAGCAGCCATTTAGACAAGGCACTTCTAAAGGCAATCTGGGGTCCAACCTGGTATTAGCCAGATATATCTGATAAAGTGGCCACGAGTGTAATTTATTAAGCATTTTTGATACATTTTTCATTTAGAAAATTAATCTTTAAATCTTAAAAAAATGTAGTCCTTCCACAGACGTGGAACAGAGTCCCATCAGAAATAAAAAAAGTATTACCTAATTTTAATGCTTTTAATGTTAAGACAAAATTTCACCTCAAGCAAAGGGTAAATTTATGATTACTGAGATGGATCCTTAAAGTCTGTAGCAATTGTTTTTGTTTTCCATTTGAAATAGAGCACTGAGGCTTAAAAAGTGAACCACGAACAAATTCTGGTCATAAGCTGTGGCTAGAAGTCCTACACACACTGCTTTGGATGCATTTTATTTAGATCTAACAGTATTTGCCTTCATTGTCCCTATTAAATAAATTTTATAAATTAATTAATATTCAGTTCCTCTTCAGAATTAAGGTTATTGTGTATGCTGGTCTATTTCAAGAAAAGGTGGGGAAACCTCATGTCAAACTCACTCCATTCACAAGGTTCTCTTGGTCTCCTGCTGGATGTCCATTCACTGGTTTCTTCTGCCTACAGGGACAGAAGAATAAAGAGATGAGAAAGCAGAAAAAGTGAAAAGATCCACAATTATTTGATTTTGCATGGCTAAGCCTGAGTGCTACTGACCAGTAATAGCAATAGTATTAGTAAAATGTAAGAAACATATCACTAAAAGGTATTTATTCTATCAGATAACGGCTTTTTATACAAAAACACACTGAGTCTATTTTAGAAAACCAGATGTAGTATGTGCAAGTCATCCCTGTGAAGCTCAGGCTTCAGACAGCTTTAAATGCTCAGTTTTAGGCAGTTTTTTCCTTCTCTTAGCTCTCTGCAATGTCATTACGTGTAGATAATCTTACTACCAAGTATATTGTCATCTAAGGTACACAACTCTGGCTCCACCATTAACATCCTATTCAAATCTTCTGTTTGTGATTGGTAGCCAATCAGAAGAAAGTTGTCTTAAAGGCAGTGGATGAACTGAGGGGCTGCACCAAGGCAGGATTGGTTTGAAATTTGAATCATGCAAAACTACTGTAGTAAAGTCGAAAAATAAAAAATATGGAGCTGTCAGTGAGAATACTGGGTCCACCTGGGTACACCTGTACAGTTTAATGCAATCATATAGAACTGTCCTGACAGCCTTCTTTTCTGATGCCTGTAAAACTTTGCTTGTACTTGAAGGGTTATTAAATCTGGCTATTTGTCATAACATAGGCTATAGCAATTTAACGTATGATGCAATAGGCTTGACCGCATTACATTTACAGGTGTTTCTAATATTTTGCACTCCTCATGCATGTTAGAATGAAAGAAAAATTATACTTATTTACCTCTGCAATTTTTAATATTTAAAACTGAGTGCCTGCCAAATGACTCCTGTGGGACATTAAGATTCTACTCATCTCTCTGCAGGGTGAAGAACACTCATCTTGTAACTCCTGGGGTTACATATAAAAACAATTATAATTTTACACTTATAAATACTACATCAGATGTGTTTGTGTTTAATTTATATCCCCTCACAACACATCAGAAAGTTAATGCCTCATTAATCTCATATCTATTACTTCAGTACAATTCCAGTGAGCCATAACAAAGCTTTGTGCACTGCAATGAAGTTCGCACTTTAGACTCATTAACATTAAGTCTTCATTATACACTGTGTAGTTTAGCTGGTCAAATCAACTTTGAGTTTCAGCTGTGCTACTTTATATAGCATATGCTTAATCAGCTCTTACAGGAACTACATAGAAAGGAAGTCAAAATGATGATAATGTCCAGTGTTCCTCTGTTTTATACACACACACACACACACGTGTTTTACTTTGTAAGCAGCTTATTGCCAGCACGTGCTCTCATTCATAATCACTGTATTAAAGCCCTCTTAACCCCGAGGGCATTTTCACTGTTACTCAGCAACACTGTTCCATACTGTTGCTGTACCTATAATTACTGTAGCTAAGAATGGCCTCGCAGGTATTTGTGCACTGTCTGCATTTCCCACATGAGTAGATTTGCTTTGGAGAGCTGACACAGCAGGATGTGTATGTACAGAAAACCAGGAAGCTTTTTTCATATCACAGTTCAGCCTTATGTGACACCTTCAAAATACACGAGTGGGCTACAAGAGTTACAACAATTAGACTGGACAGTACCACTCATACACTCTGTGTGTGTGTGTGTGTGTGTGTGTGGGATGGCGCTCACCCCTGGCAGCTAGCACACAGCAGCAGCAGCACCGAGACCAGCAGAAAGGCAGTGAGGACGCTGAGGGTGACAACCAGGATCAGCTGTCCACTCCCCCACCAAGATGCCACACCAGTAGAATCTACTGTCCCTGATCCGGCAACACCTGCCTCCGGCCCCCACAACACTCCACTCAGCACCGGAGCCATGACACATCACAGTGTGGGAGAAGCGGACATCGGACAGGTACCAGCTGGAAAAACAAAAGATGTTTAGATGTGATATTTCAATCACATCTAGACTGAAAAGGAAACAAAAGTTTTTAATTTTAGATCTTTACCAGCAGCAGTGCTGTTTAGTCAGATGATGACTTCTTTTGAAGAGAAATGCAACATTTATTGAATGGAGCTTAAGAAAAACTGCACATTTAAATATACGGTGGAAGAATTTGGATTGTTTTTAGATTTTCAGCAGATCCTGAATGATCAATGTTGGCTGAGGATGAAAAAATTTACAGAAGGATATATACAGCTAAATTATATGAATTGTGCTGTATCTACTAATGACAACTTTGGTCCAGCGACCATTTCCAACTATAAGATAACTGCAAGATCTAACTATCTAATTATGAAAAACTAAAAGCAGATCAGACAATTGCTCTTTGTAACTATTATCAGGGGTTAAAGTGGGCTGGAAGGATCTGGAACAGTGATCCAGCACCTTCATTTGGTGAGTAATTCAGTCTGATAAAAAGTTAAAAACAAAGTACTTTTAAGGAAGTAAATTTTTTATGTACTGCAGCCTGAGGTTCTTTCCAGCTAATGCCATGGAGATACTTGCTCTTGTTAGAAAGTAATGCCATGCCAGAGTCCCACTTACACCCTCAAATCATCCTTTTTTTCCTCTCATCCCTGCCATGGCTTCATGCTGCAGATGTCAATAAAGCTGTCTTTGTGAAAATTCAGCATATAGACATCTAGCTAAACAGAAGGAAGCATAAAAAGGAGTAATACAGCCTCTGTACCTTTAGCTTGAGATTGCAATCAACACCGCGCAGAAACAGTTTGTGTGTCAGTTTTTGCTGAGCTGTTTGAAATGTTGCACTGGAAATTACCTGCTACTTTTAAAGCGTGCCAAGGAGTTCTTGAGAGAGAAAAAAGAAAAAGTTAATGTGTTGATAAGTTCACTCAGAGGTGAACAAAGATGCAGGAAAGAGAGGACAGGAGAGGAAGATAAGAGATTACTAAGAACTGCTCAGTGATATTTGATAAACTGGAAATTTAGAACTTCCATTAATGTCCTGATTCATGTTAGATTTTTTTAATCAGATAGTGGATCTGTACATGGTGTATTGCTTAAGTTTTCTGGTTATTTCATATGATGAAATGACTTGGAAAAACAAATTGATTCTATTTATTTTGTGTTATTTAAATGGTATGACTGTACTAGGCAAATTAGTGTAGTTTAGTGATGGCAAAACAGGTTAGTTATCAGTACCGTAGTACAGTTTACAGTAATGCATTACGTTGGACTACTGATTACGTTGTAAAGCAGACTGTATTCATGGTCAGTCTCAGGTTAAGTCAGTGGTTTTCAAACTATGGGACGAACCCCCTGGTGTTGGTGGTTGGTGGTGTTGGTGGGAGGTGGTGGGAGGGGTGGGGTGAACAACCAGGTGAAAAATATTAAGCAAAAATAAGATGAATGGATATGTTTTTCCCCCGGGAGAAAATAAATAAGAGTTTTCTGATGCAACTTTAAGTAAAATTCTACATAGACCATTTTGGATTTTGTGTCGAAACCCTTTTGGACTCCTACGCTGGGGCCAGGTTTTGAAGATTTCTACTGGTGAAGCATTACTGGTATGGTAATCCACTCTCACCTGAGGTGGAAGTTTGTCACTGGCTTAAAAATACGAGTGGAAGTTTTCTATTGGTGTAATACCACCAGGAGAGATCCAACATTTCATGAAATCTTTCAGCTTCCTGATGAAGGCATGTATGCTGAAATGTGTTGGGAGTTTTTAGGTTAAACACGAACATGCCATGAGAATAAAGTCATTCTGAAAAGTAGAGCTATTTGATGATATAGATAATGACCGATAAAAATTGAGGAGTGTCAACTTTTTAAAGATTGAGAACGACTGGGTTAAATCAAAGGCAGCTGTCATCAATTTAAATTTAGGCTGATAATGCTGTTTACTTTCACTTATAAAAATCTAGCTTTGAATTCACCTTAAGACTAGCTAGAGGTTGGAAAGCAGTCATGATAGCTCATGTAACATCTGCATATACTATAGAATATAGCCGGCGAAATCCATAAATAGCAGTACACCTCAGAGCAGCAGCAGTGCAGGTCAGCTGATCACAGCCTGTATATTAAGAAAAATCTGCTGGGGCTCACAATAGAAATCATCATGTGACTTTATTTCTAAGTGATTCTTTTCTTCATGCTGCACCACTACACCCGATCTTCCCCACCTGACAAATCCCACTTTTAACTCTTTATTTTAAATCTCAAACTTTCTAAAATGTCAAATTTTTGCAAATATAAAAACCTTAATCATTGACTTTTTATAGTTTGCTATTTAAAAAGGGAGAAAAAATGGTTTAAAGCAGATTTAAAGCAGGTTTAAAGAACGGGTCCACCAAAGGGTCCACTGGGTGGCTTTGCAAAATGTGAAAAACTTAACAAAGACATTAAAATTTCATTTTTTTCAATAAAATGGAGTGAAAATGTATTGTAACTTAAATGTATTTCTATATCTCAAGTTCAGTAAAACTAACAATTAAACATTAAATTTACAGATATTTAGATACATTATATGTAATTATATATTTATTCACATTATAAACATATTGCAATGTGCATGTAATGACAATGGTCTAAAAGTAAAACCTTATTGAAATTGCTTTTATCTTAAACTATTTCAGACTCTCCAGCACCTAGTTTGTAAATAAATGGCTCAATAAATGTAAACATGTTCAGAATGCACTTGTTTACAAGAAAGGAAAACATTAGTAGTGCTTCAAAGAAAAAAAGAGGGAGGGCATTTTGATAGTTTTACACGTCACTCTGAACCAAATCGGCTTTATGTGCCTCATGAACCTAAATAAGTTTGAGACCCATAGTTTAAGGTATTAGAATAGTAATTTTCTGTGGAGGTATGGAGATGTCTAGGAGAGAAGGCAGTGGACTTTTTAACCAGATTGTTTAACACAATCTTGGAGAATGAGAGAATGCCTGAGGAATGGAGAAGAAGTGCACTGGTACCAATCCTCAAGAATAAGGGTGATGTGCAGAGCTACAGTAACTATAGAG